>JAVQJF010057870.1:0-70356 GCA_036023855.1 Gadopsis marmoratus
CATATATATTGAGGATTCCAGTCATTACTACACATATTGAGTATTATAATCATTATGGGGAATACATTTATTGTGAGTGCTATATTCATTGTGGGGATTACATTTATTATTTTACCACACCAGTCAGATATACTGTACATCACACACATCTCTTATCCACACCTGTGTTCTGCCTTCCTGTTCATTCTGCCTCAGTCCAGACCGAGTCAGTAGAGATGGAACCTGTTTCTTCAAGGAAGAAGTCAGGCTGTGTGCGTCAAGAGAACGCCTGTATGTTGATGCAGGATGAGCAGCTCATCAGTGACCTTGATGCTATGCAGTATGAACTAGCCACCTTCAAGTCGCAGGTATGACAATCAAACCGACACAGATGATTTGTGTGAATGAAGGTGCTGTAAACTTAAAACGCTGTATCTTGTGCTTCAAATGAGCATAGTGTCTTCTTTGTTTCCGTGTTGGATCGAGCAAAATAGTTTTGTTTGTTTTTCACCTGAAATGTCGAGCCACAACCATAAAATGATAATAAATATAAACTATTAGAAACTGTATTGGATATATATACTGTATGTGTTTTTCCTTTTTCAGGTCTGCCTCCGAGGCCCCAGGGTTGGGGGTAAAAACAATGTGGCAGTCATGAGTGAACAGATCCGTCAACTCCAAGCAGAGCTGGAGGCTCAAGCCAAAGAACTACGGTAACCTTTTGACATCAACTTGAACTTTATTTCTGTAATTGTTATGTGGCAATTGAATGTCTATTTGAATACTGAATCGGTGTGAAGTCTATTTAATGTGCTACAGGGAATCCTCAGTCATTCATAATACTAGAACTGTCCTGTAATCCTGCTGGGGCAGGCTTGATTGTGACATTTAATGATTTACCTTGACCTTTTTTTCATGAAACTGTCACACTAACCTCTAGCTGAACCTAGCGTTAATATTCTAACAACCTGTCCCTGTCTGTGTTTCCCAGGGCAGCAGAGCTGAGGGCAGAGTGTAGCCAGGAAGCAGCAGCTCACAGTGACATAGTAGTGGCGACGCTCAGAGAAGAGCTGGACAATAAGACAGCACTGGGCAAACGGTGATGCCTTTATCTGGGTTTGGCTGAATATAGTTTGCAGTTCATTACAGTGCTTCTAATATTTTGGGTAACAGCATGAACACCATATGAAATTAATCTGCAATGTCTTTTGTCCTAGTTAAATATTTTAAATTGAACTTAATGAAGGGAATGACATGGGCCCCAAGTTGAAAAACAATCAAATATTCCATGTCTAATGTGCTTTCACAGCATTATGACGTTATTGTTTTAGTATTTATGTGCTACCTCATCCCTTACAGGGCTGAGCAACAAAGGAACCAAGCACTTCAAAATGCAGAGAAACTCAAAGAAGCCTTCAAAGATTATAAGGCTACCATTTCCATTAATCTTAAGAGGGTAAATTCAATTAATTTATATAAATATGTATTTTCTCCTTTTTAGTTGCACGTTGGTGCCAAGAAATGCATTTTCATTTGTGTTTCTAAGGTGATGGAGAGTGAGAGCAAACTGAAGGAGAGTCTTATCGAGTGTGACAGAGAAAAAGAAGAGTTGGAAATGAAGTGCACTGTGTTGGAGAGAGGAAAGGTAGAACAGAGCCAAACAATCAGGTATGCATGAGAGATTGATTGCCTCATTACATTGTTTCTGTACATGGTGTTTGTAATATTTGTATGTAGCAACAGAAATAAGGATTACTGATTTATCCTTATCAATCAAATCCTTTAGAAGAAATAGCTTTGATTTGCTGGTTAAATGCATTTTTATCCCCAATCTTCACACTTGTCTGCCTCTCAGCCAGCTGAAGGAGGAGGCGAGGCAGGACAAGTCTGTGGTTGCTGGCCTCCAGGCTCAGCTGGAGGAGGCCAGACAACATGCTTTACACTTGGAACGGCAGCTTATGGAGCGGGGAGCAGAGTGCAGGGAGCTGGCCTCTCTGCGCAAGGAGCTGGAAGAGATGCGGGCTCTTACCCAGAGCCTGGAGCAGAGGGTAGCCCAGACCAACAGAGATGCTCAGCAGAGCCGGGCGGAGCTGGCCAGCCTGGAAGCCTTACTGGCCCTGCTACATCTACGAGAGGTGGAGAGGAACATATGCACACAATCACGTTGACAATGTTTGACCTAAAGGATTGTTACATCATCAGTTTCTTTGTTTTCCCAAACCTTTTTTTTGGCACCACACTAACTGTCCAAAACAGGTTGCCATGTTTATCACTGATTCTGCACAGAGGATGATGTGTTTACTGTTTTTATTCCAGGGTGGTGTAGGGCCACTGTGTGTCAGGCCCTGCATGTTGCCCCCAGTGGACTATTCAGGAACAGCACACCTACTGAAGCTAAAGCCAGGTATACTGACAAATATAACCGCTTGTGTGCTTCATTACGCCCTGTGTTAGCTATGCTTATTTACAAAGATGTAAGCTTTTATCTTTTTTAAATTCAGGTTTACCCTACTTTTTCTACATTCTACCTCTCTTGCAATTTCCTTTGAATTATTTTTTATACCATAGTTTTCTACCCATCTTTCTTTTTTTTCCTTGGGGTGAAATGAAAAAAATTTATTTATTTAATATGGTTATAACAAGAGAATCACTCAGCATCATTTTTTTTGCACTTGAGGTGTGTGTATAGGTTTTGGTTCAATAGGCATAAGTAAGTTTTTATTCTTCAAAGACTTTTTTTAAATCTTCAAAGAAACTTTATGCAAAATGGTAATTCAGTTAATTTCACAGTAAAGTAGAAAATGGGCATTAGAGGGCAGGTACCATACATACTTAACTCTATAGAAATTATATTTTAAAAAATTAAAAATAGAAGCATTCCTGTCCTTTCTTTCCCCATCGCTCAATCCTTGCAGGTGAAGGCTACCAGCAGCTGCTGCAAGTGCTGCAGTCGATGGAGGCTGAACGGACCAAACAGAACAGCCTGGTCGAGCGGCTGCAGGAGCATCTGAGCAGAGCCCAGGAGGAGATCTCCTCCCTGCAGAGCTCCATGGCTCAGAGAGCCTCCCACTACCAGAGTCTTCACACAGAGCTGCTGGACAAAGTCAGCCAAGCCACTGACACGGAGAAAGAGGTCACTTTTCTGATCTTCTCTTCCATCTTCCTCTTTCTTCATTTGTTTCTGTCTTTGCCATTTAAGAAAAAAAACCTTTGCACATAACCTGATTTTTCTGCTTGAATTAGATTAATGTTCCTTCTTTGTACTCAACTGTCCTACTGATCATTTATATAGTTTATATAGTTTATAGTAGTTATAGTTATATAATTTTATGGCCATGGCTGTGTTATTTTTATGAACAACAATTTTCTCGGCCACTAAAAGTGATGATATATACTGTCATTTTTACACACATTCTTGGTGCAGTATGAAGTACATTTTTCCAAGCCTGACTGATTATTGGTGATTTACAGATTGTTGCACTTGCAAGTCAAGTCAATTATATTTATATATTATCACAAATCACAATTTGCTTCAAGAGACTTTACAATCTGTACAGCATACAGCACCCTCTGTCCTTAGACACTTGATTCGAATGAGGGAAAACTCCCCTCCTCAGGATAAACATGGACTATACATTAAGCACTAATGCTAATAGAGTAATTGAGACTGAGAGCGAACGGGGCAGAAGTACAGTGGCAACAGCTATGAGGCCTGAAGTATGAAGTGCTAATTGAAAGTTAAAGCAAAAGATGTGTTTTCAATCTTTTGATTTAAAGGCCTCAACAGAGTCACACTGTCTGATGTCAGCAGGAAGATTGTTGCAGAGACAATGGGCACGATAGGAAAAAGCCCTGCAGCCAGCTGACTTCAATTTAACTCTTTCTATTTTTTTTTTTTTTTTAACATAGGAGCCAAGTATTCTGAGATCATGGGATGGGACGTAAGGTTTAATGAGATCAGAGAGACAAGAAGGGGCAAGCCATCAGAAGCACCATAGTCTGATCTGACATGCTTAGGGAGCCAATGAAGGGAAGCTAAATTGGTGAAATCTGGTTTTAGTTAAGATCCTAGCTGCAGCATTCTGAACCATTTGAATACTTTTAGTAGTAGTGCACGGTGGGCCAGACAACAAAAGCCTACAGTAATCCAATGTAGATGAAACAAATGTGTGAATTAGGATTTCTGCCAAGGACAGAAAAGACCTGACTTCGTATGCTGACTAATAGAGAGGGTAGGATTATACGTGACACCAAGATTCTTGTCTGTCGAACTTGGAGCGATCACACTTACAGGCTCTTTTGTTTTTTGAACTCTCTTTCACTTCAGTTGAAAAGAAAAAGTGCACGTGTGGCTTCGCTGGAGAAACAGTTACAAGAGAAAACCTCAGCCTACGGTCAGGCTGCTCTGAGGAACACTGAGCTGGAGAACCAGCTACTGGTACAACACACACACACACACACATTTGTTTTTTTGTCACGTTCCTTATTTTTCCCTTGATGACACCACCAAGCCACTGCCGGACATGATGAGCTAAGAGATTTTGGTCATGATTCCCAACAGCTTCTGACCTGGGTCATCATTTGTACAGTCTTGCTTGTGCAAAACTACAAATCCACCAATTTACAGTCCTTTTATAGAAACCTTTTTCTAATTACAGGAGAAAGCCAGCACCCTTCAGCATTACCAGTCACTGATGACCAAAAAGCAAAGGGAGTACCAGCAGTCTTTGGAGAAGTGCAAAAAAACTCAGTCTCAAAAATTCACTGAGCAACAGCACAGAATAGAAATGGTGATCTACGTCTCCATCTTTGTCTTGCTTTTCTCGCTTTCTCTCCACTGAACCTCCACAGTGTAATTCTGACACACCCCTCTGGTGCTGTTCAGTTTGCTTACGTTCTTTTCAACCAACCTTTGTTTCATCAGCTACAAAGTCATTCACTTCAAGTATGATTTAAGGTGATTTGCATTGTCGTAGATGGAGAGAATGTGTGCTCGGAGTTACTGAAACACCAGCTGTGACCGTATTCAAAACAGTGAAAGTGATATTACATGTTGTAGATAAGAGTATTTTCTCTCCATTGCAGTTGCAGTTATCTGTGGAGGAGGCTCAGTCTCGGGTGTTGGAGATGGAGCAGGAGTTGAGCTCGCTGCAGAGGGAGCGAGACGAGGCTCAGACAGCAGCTTTCCTGCTGCAGAGCTCTGTGGACCAACTGACACAGGTCCGGACACGTCTTACAGCATGTTAGAACATACTATACTATATACCTTCCTTTGGTAAAACACAGGAAGAAATTTCAGGTTCAACAACTGTAATTTAACCCAGGTATGTATGATCCTGTTTATATATGAAATTTCTTTTAATTTGATGTAATTACAGCAGAAGCAGGTTGAAGTAAGACACAGCGAGGAATTGCTGCAGAGTTTCAAAGAGCAGGCGGCTCAGTCTGCCACCAAGGTTTGTACAAACAAAGACCTGGTTAGTTACCATAAAGACCCTAAATTTAACTGTACAAAAACATCAGGCAGAATTCATGAATTTCACCAACCATGAGATCTGTTTGTGCATCAGGTGTGTGAACTCCAGTCGACTCTGTTGGCGTGTAGAGAGGAGCTGAACATGTACCTGCAGCAGATGGAGGAGGTGAAGAAGAACCATGAGAGTGAGCTGCAGAGGAGCAATGACAAGGTACAGTGTTGAATACGATGAGACTGACTCAGTATGAGAATATGAACAACCTTCTATCTTTGACCCACCAGCCTTCCTCTATTGTTTATGCAAAGCCCGCTTCTCTGGCTGATCTTCACCCGTTCCTCTCTCCTCAGGTGTCCTCTCTGCAGGAGAAGCTCCACAGTGCCGGCCTGGTTTGTCGGAGCTCCAGTGAGCAGAACGTGCAGCTGCAGCTTTCTCTCCAGCAGCAGCAGACCATGCTGACTGAGAGCGCCACTCGCATATCTGAACTGGAAGAGAGTCAGAACCAGCTGCAGACACAGGTGAGTTAGAGACAATAAAACACTTTCTCAAGTACCAGCTTAGCAAGAAAATGTACATCGGGGCGGGGGGGGAATATATTTGAGTTATCTATTCTATTTAGTGGCACTAACAGGAATTACTGGAATCATTTTTATTTCAACTTTAATGTCATGAAAAACAGTCATTTTAGTGCACAAAAAGAAATAGAGACATGCACTTTGCACTAATTCAATTCAAATGAGCTTCATTGGCAAATACAGCAGCTTTTGTTGCCAAAGCAAATCTCAGTGCCCTTCTATCCTTCCTTCAAGTAGCTTCTTAATTTGGAAATACTGCACATTTTTAGTAAGGCTTTAATTTGCATTAGCAAACAGAAGTGTGCAAAGAGCAGAAGATACATTTGTGTGGCTGCACTTGAACATGCAGTTATGCAAACTGATAACCCTGCACATGTAACACATTTTGGTAAATCTGCAACATTGCTTGAGGTCCTGACTGACCTTCAGTCTGCCTTTCATGCTTTCCAATTATCGCTCCTTAGCTGACTGTGTTCTTGGTCTCAGGTCTTTCCTGGAAAATGGATCTTAATCTCAATGAGCCTTCCTGAGTTATATACAGATTAAATACATAAGAAATTAGCAGTTTGAGCTTGGGATTTCATTTACAGTTCAGCACATCCGAGAAACTTCACAACAAACCGAGCACAATGGTCTCCATTCAGAGAGCAGAGCCTTACAGGGACAGTAACCGGGAGACTCTGTACAAGAGATCAGATTGCCTGTAGGGACAGACTATCAAGAAGAATTTAAATAAAACATTTTTTTATTGTTTTTGAGTAGTAGGTTATTGTTCTCCAGTTTTGTACTATAGAACAGTAAAATATGCATGAAATGGATGTTGCGTTTGTTGTCATTTATGAGGAAATACAGATGCTGTGTCTGTCCGTAGGTGTCCAGTCTGGAGCAGCAGCTGGAACGAGCCCGGGCCTCTCTGCAGGATGAGGTAAGGAACAGAGAGCAGGACGCCCAGGAGAAAGACAAGGACCTGCAGGAGATCCAGCAGCAGAACACACAACTATCCAGGTCTGTCAGGTAAGAACACCTGTGCACACAGGGACGGTCACATTAGACTGCAAGGAACAAAGAAAACATGAGTTAAGATACAGAATATTTTCAATTTGAGTTAATCTTGTGAGTTGTTTTTGGACCATAATTGTTGACTTATTGCCGTTTTTAAGACAAAAAAAGCGTGTCTCCAGTGCTGTAACAGAATTGTTTAGGAAATTGCATTCAGTGCCAGATATTTTGAAATTATATTGTTTCACACTTTCTCAGTAGTTCTTTGTTGGCGACATTGCATTATCTTCCCCAAACTTGTAATAATAAGTGTAGTTTCCGATCATTTAGTTTTTGTTACTATTTAATGCTATTTGTATGGGGCTTTTGTTGGTGGCTATTTTCTGACTGAACATTCTTGCAAGTTTGCTGTTCTTCTTGACCTGCAGCAAAAGGCAATCAAACGCCTCGACAGTGTGTTAGACAGTCTTATGATTACACTGCATCCCTCGTGGCTGCAGGCATGAAGCAGGCCTCCCCTCCTCGCCCCTATGACCCATTAATATGTAATATATAAATGGGGATCTTGAGCTTGGAGATAGAAGCCTGATGTGTTTAGAGTAATTTCAATCTGCAGGGCTGATGGTTGGTTTCATTTTTGGTACATTTGTGGCATCAAAAGGCATGTTTGCTTAGCTCAGATTAGCACCTCTAACAGTTCTGGAGAGATTTCCTTCTTTTTAAATCTACAATGGGAGGCGTGCTCACATTGAGGTGAGGAAATGGACATGTTGCTGTACCCAGTCAAATGGTAAACATTGCTATGTGTACACTGCTTAATGCTTCTTTTTTCTGCAGCATGTCTTCCATTTATGGCAGCATATTGTCTAAAAACCTGTTTGTTTGGTCCATTTAAGACTTAAATGCTGTACAAATTCACTGGTTATTGTTTTACGCATTTTTCCCCTTGTGCCCTCTGCAGCCATCTGACGTCAGAGATGACAAAATGTCGAGGGGAGCTGGTGTCTAAAGAGTCGGAGCTGCAGTGTCTGAGGAGGGACATCGCCGTCAAGACTTCTCAGATCAGCTGCATGGACGAAAGCCTGCAACACACGAAGAGCCAGCTCAACAGCAGGAGTGACATGGGTATGTTACACGGTTTCTGTTGTTTTACTTAGAAGAGACCATCACTATGTGCTCCTTCACGTGCTCTCTTTCTCAACTTTCCTTCCTTTTCCTTCTTGCACCTCCCAGTTGTGGATCTGGAGGAAACGCTCCATCGCTGTGAGGCTGACAGGCTCAATAGCGTCCAGCGGGTCCAGATCCTGGAGGGCCAGCTCCAGATGGTGCAGGGAGAGTTGGCTGACACTCTGAAGCAACTACAAGAACTCAGAGATGTTCTGCAGAGAACCCAAACCATTGTAGACGAGCGGCAAGCCTCGGTGGACAAACTGACAGTCCAGCTTAGGTGAGGATATGCCCTCATGTGAAATGTCCTTCTGCACACAGGGACGAGGCAGGACAAACATCAGATGAAGACAACGTGCATGTGCTGTTGTCCAGACTAGATCCTCGTCTGTGTGTGAAACAATATCCACATTGTACATGTGTATCACAAACACACCAACAGTCACGCACACACACACACACAGTCATGGAGCCTGTTATTGCTCCAGTGTCCCACTTCAACTAATCGTTCTCAGATGAAATGATGATGTTGTGTACTTTTTACTGAGGAAGGCCTTTGCTGTTTGAGATGTAATAACACGAATGTCTGATTGTTATTTTTAAGTTATTTTCCGCGGTGTAACGCGTCATGTAATTTTCTGTGACTGATTCCCACAATATGCTCTGATTTTGTGATGTGATATTTTTCAATTTAAAACATACCACTCACTGACACAGAGGAAGCCTGTGTTCATTTGGATCACATATGCTGTGTAACACACTGTGTGCAGCTGCTGTACATCAAGCACTCGACTGGACGTACACTCATGAATGTATGAATGAGTTTCTTGTGTAAAAGAAAACAGGATGCTACCTGTTTCATTGGTCACTCCTTCCATTCCTGTTAGATTTCCTTTATTGTTATTGTCTTACAGAGGACAGGGTTCAGCGGGGACATGCTGATGCTTTAGACAGATAATGACATATTGTTAAAGCCCCTTTACACTCTAAAAGCCACTGGAATTTCACGTTGCAAGTACTTGAACCAAAGGTCAACCAATAAATGATCAACGACAAACTCCTATAGAAAGTCCTCAAATAAATGTGCCCAGTTTTTGGCCCTGCAAGCATCACATACAGTTTTGTTTCCTCAAGTGTTTTTTTTTTTTTGTGTCTATTCAATAAAAGTGTGTGTGTGTGTGGTTTCACAGTGAGACCCAGAGGGAGTTGGAGGAGAGAACTCACGAGGTCTTAGACATGGACAGTGCACTGAAGGAAAGACAGGGCGAACTGCAACAGCGAGCACAGCTGGTACAACAAACAAACACACGTCTCTATATTTCATGTCATTTGCAGAGTATGTTTTGCTGCTGTCTCTCTCCCCGCATTTTCAGTGTTTTCATTCGCATTTTTCTTTCCCTGCCTGCCCGTCGTCCTCAGCTGGGCCAGCTGGAGGTGGCCATCAGAGAGCACAAGCAGGAGATGGAGAGGAAGGTGGCGTCCCTGCAGCAGAGCCTGGAAGCCAGAGAGAGAGAGCTGAGAGACACACAGAGGGAGCTCGCAGACAGGAACATGAAGGTCAGGAGCCGCCGCAGAATGAGAGGGCAAAACATGTGTGAAAATGCTTTGGACTTTCTTACTGAAGGTGTGCGACGACTTAAATAGCGCTACGGGTTTAAAAAATATGTTAGAAATGTCTTATAAAAATCTTAATTATTAAATGAAAATAATCAAATAGAAAATTAAATTCAATAAAATATTTAATTCAAAGGGATAGAAATCACAAATGCCATGTATGAAACAAAAATATATTAATTTGATTTGATTGAATAATTCATCCTTTTTATGGGGTAATTCTACATTTAGCACATATTACGGCCATGAAATAACCTTTTATTCAAAGTTTCAATCACGTGGGGGCCCTGATGTCAAGACTGATCCAGCCCTTATTTGTGGAGTTTCTCCTAACTCTGCCAGTTAGGAGCTACTTTTAGCCTTTAGGGTGTTTTGTGAATACGAACCCTGTTTACTGTCAGCTGTAATATGAGATCTGAGGAGTGTACAATATGAAATGTTAATCAAACACGGTCAGCGACACAGATAAGACCTGATTATACAGGGGATTATACAAAGGGTGCACCCTTTGTATAATCATTAATGTTTGCACACCTTATTTTTACATTTATTTTGTGTTGTAAATTAATTAAACCATCCATGTAAGCAGTCACACGTCACTCTTTCAATACCAGCTCAGCAAATTGTGAGATGTCCCGATTTGGCTCAGAGCAGTTCATAGAATGAATAAATGAATTCAGACACTCACCTGAAAGTAGATGTGTTTCTAATCTACATCATCAAACAGTACGCTGATATATGCCCGTGTGCGTATGTGTGTTTGTGGTGTTAGGAGGCCCAGGAGCTCGGCCAGAAGCTGCACATGTGTCAGCAGAAACTTCAGACTCTACTGCAAGAGCTTGAAGAAACTCAGCGTCACTGTGAGGCTTTGACCAGAGAGCTGGACGCCACCAGACTGCAGGCCAAAGAGACGGTAAAGTCAAAGCACACTTTATTAGTGTTCTCGTATGTTATTCAGTAACTTTGTAGCGGAAGTGAACCTTAATGATTCTCGTGGGTTCTGTTTTGCCCTTTAGGGATATAGGGGTTGTGTTCTACCTACTGACTTACTGAGTGTTGGAAATAAAGTGCCTGATATACAAAACAAAATACATTTTAGCAAGTAAACTGTTCTCAGTTCTTATCATCCGTTACAAAATACTATGACTTCTTTCAAGATACTGCCGTTTTATTGTAGAACAGTATGTGGGATAAGATAGACTTCATTAGAAACAACAGGAAATGTCTCACACCATTGGCAGAATTCGTTGGTGTTAAAAGGTGAATAAAAGAATGAATTACATTGTTGCTCTGTACATCTGTTGCACTACTACTACCAGTAATTTGTCTGGGGTGTGTGTGTGTGTGTGTCTTTGCAGGAGGTCCGGCTGTGTGACGCGGAGGAGGAGCTGGCGCAGAAGGAAGCCTGCTGGGTGCAGCTGGAGGCCGGGCTGCAGAGCACGATAACCTCTTTAGAGCAGGAGCTGGAGCTGGAGAGGGAACAGCACAGCAAGGAGGTACTGTAGCTGCTGAGGCTTCAAAGCTGCTGTCATCTTCAAATAAAAAAATTACAATGAAATCAGTCGTGTTTCACTTTGGAAGTTATGTTGAGACAAGTCTTTTTTTTTAAAGTAGATTTTTTATTTTTTGTTTGGCTTCAAAATGTTGAGCGGGAAACCATGAGGTTGTAGTTTCAGTTGTTCTGCAGAACGTGGTGTAATGGCAAATTCCAGTGGCTCTTAGCTAAGCCTTAGATTCAACTTATGATCTTTGTGAAAAGCCTGTAATTTGACAATTTAACATCATTTAACATTTAACAATATGACACCCCTTGTTCTGCAGAATGCCATGTCTGTCATTTGTTGTCTCACTCATAACAAAGGTCTTGTGGGTTCTGGATCGGCCTCTGTGGTCATCACCATTGTTCCCTCTTCGTGTCTGTTTCTGTATGATTTCTTTTCCTCTTTTTCCTGCAAATGTCACCAATAATGTGAGAGTTCCATCTTTTTTCCAGCTTGAGTTTCTGTTCTCATTTCCTCCTCTCTCCCACACACGGTTGACAGCGTGTTATTTCCTGCTGATATTTATGATGATGCTCTTTGTTAACTCTCGCTGCAACCTTTAGTCTGACCTGATTACATCAAAAGGAGCTATATCATATTCTTATCAGCGTATCAAGCTGCATATCAGCTTGTAAAAACCAAACTAGTCTTGTCTGTCTTCCCACCCTCCCCAGCTGGAGGCCCTGCAGCAGACTCGAGGCCAGCTCCTCAAAGTCTCTGAGCAGATCTCCTCCACCATGCGCTCCTCCCAGGAGCAGCTCGCCGCAAAGCTTCAGCAGAGCCAGAACCAGTTTGAGCAAGCCAAGGCTCAGTGCGATCAGACCAAAGCCCAGCTGGAGCAAACTAAGACTGAGCTGGATCGCACCCGGAACCAAGCTAGTCACCTCCAAACACAGAGAGACCAGAGTCAGACCCAGCTCCTTCAGAGTAAAGCCCAACTGGAGCAAAGCTGGATTCTGTATGAGCAGACCAGAGCCCAGAACAGTCACCTCCATGCCCAGCTGGAGCAGCTCAGCAACCAGCTCAATCAAGTCAGAGGCCAGGCTGCCCAGCTCCACACTCAGCTCCAGGCTTCTGAGAAGACCATAGAGACCTCCAGCGAGTCCCTGCTCATCAAGGTAGAGTTCTTTTAGAAGTGTGAGTGTAATGAAAGTTGCATTATGGAAGCATGTCAGTGAATTTCTTCTCAATATTCTGTCAACATGTGTGTTCTTGTCTCTCCTGCAGGAGTCTGAGGTGACCCGTCTCCAAGCCAGGATCTCCAGTCTGGAGCGAGCTGCTGACTGCCAGCATGTGTACGATCACACACTCTCCCTCCCTGCTCTGCACCAGTTCACACACTCCCCAGAGCTCTCCTCTTACGCTCACTCACCTCCATCCTCCGCCAGAAAACTTCAGACGGCTGTCCCCACTTCTACGCACGCTCACTCAACTCGCCTCCTCTCCCCAACACGCACACGAACTTGCCCATCACCCCCTGCTCACACATGCCTTCAGCCCACCTCGGCCCCCCATCTATCTAACCAACCTGAGAGCCACCAAGCATGCGATTGTCTGCAGAGCAGCAGTCTTGACTCCTCCCTCGATCTCCCTCTGAGCCTGAAGGCCACACTGAGGGAGGCTCTGAGCAAGCAGCCATGGGAGTCCTCCTCCCCCTCCCTCTCCTCTTTCCCGGACACAGCGGACCACAGCTGGCAGGGCCTCAGCGCCGTGGAGGCCACAGCAACCTCAGACCTCTCCTTCAACCCCCTCACATACATGACGGACAAGCAAGTTGATGGAAATCTGAACGCAGAAGCTTCCTCAATGCAGGAGGGAGACGACGAGCAGACGAGCAAGTCCAGGAGGGAGTCTGTGTGCACTCTGGTGGCTCAGGAGGAGGATAGGAGTTCACTCACAGGGATGCTGAGGTTTGTTAATCAGACATTAGCCATGCAGGAGGACCTCTCTTTATGGAGCTCCACGGGGCTATCGGAGACTGCACGCAGCATCGCACCCCAGGTAATAACCCCCACCCTTGTCTGATATGTACAATGATTAGTCAGTTAATCAGTTAGCCAATGAACAGGAATTTAATCTATTTTTATATCTATATAATCTATATCTAAACTATTTTAATATTTGAAAATCCAATCCCTTACAATACAAAAAATACATTTATACTGAAGCAGTATGGATAATGAATGAATGACATTTATACTGTATTTCCTTGCTTGGGTTGAATACCTTCACTACTGGTTCAGCCGCTTATTCTGTTTTTTTAGCATCAGCTGGGCTTCAGATCCCAGTTCTTTAAATACGTTCCTCTCTTAATGTTACTCTGCAGACTTTACTATGTGAATATACCATAAAGGTGTGCGTTTGATATGTGATGGTCAGTTTTCTTGTCAGAGATAAATTAACTTTTACTGACAGCAGCTGAAATATTACATTCTGTTACAAGTCCCCATCAAATTTTATTGGCCCCGATCTGGGTCCTTTTTATTATATTGTCCAATCCACATATGTACCTGACCTGTGCATCAGCCCAACTTCTTTTTCAGCGAGGTTTCATTTTGGCCTGCCTTCAAGTTACACACAGAATAAACATTAATTAGCAACAGCTGATATTATGACCTTGGAGGGATGCATGTCATTTTTACCACTGAATGTGATTTGAATTTGAAGTTATTCTCCATAACCTTAGATATTTGTGACTAAATAGGCAACAATCAAAGTTGGAGTTTAAAAAAACATTTATAATTTATAAGTTTAGCTTTATCTGGATTGACAGCAGCCTGGTAACATAAGAAAAACAACACTAACCTCTGACTTAGGCAGAAACAGACCCCATCACTCATAACAAGAAGCTGATTGGAAATTTATTTCAGGGTCTTTAATGTAGACATCAGTCTTGATCATATAATTATACATTAGGGTTTCTTCCAGGATTTGTAACTGTTGTGTCACTGATGCACGTTTCCTTTTCCCTTTTTAGAGGGACGTCAAGGAGACTTGAAGCTGTGTTGCCACGGAGATGTTGGAGAGGAGAAGAACTGAATTACAGTCCTACATTCATTAACCTATTATTGAGTCTGTCCCTGTGGTCTGCGTGTGTTATTGAAATCAAGCTGCAACATTGTCCAGCAGAAGATAAAAGATCAGTTTAGATGACTAGTCTGATGATGTTGTGCATTTCATATGGTCTTTTCCAAACCGATGTTTATATAATTTTTAAACAGTTTCGTTTCGTTTAAAATAAGCTAAGTCAATAAAATATGTTTTTATAGATTTTATAGTATTTGACTTTCTTTGCATATGTAGTTGTTCTCCAGAGAACTGTAAAGCCCTGCTTCCACCAACATCTGTTTGGATGTTTCCCATGCTGTTGGTGGCTGCGGGGTCGTGTTACCAGAACAGCTGGCAGATTCCTGTCCAGAAGAAGAATTTTTGGCTCAGTACCATGGAGGGGGTCGCACTGACTCTAATATGCACTCGTTCTGGTTAAGTTGGATTTGACACTCTCATGTGATTTACATAACGAGAACAGCAGAAATGTTTGGTCTCTGGTGGAGAGTTTTAGGATGGGTTGTACTTCTTTAGGCTGTTTTTACTCATCACATTATGTGCTAGTATGACTATTTGTAGGCGTTAAAGTTTAAACACACACCCCCAAATTCAGCTAGAAGCCTCTCTCTGAGCAAATTTTTAAAAATGCAACTGGTGACACGGGGTTATAACTTTCATGACGTAGACAGGTCCCAACTTGTTTAACTCCAGGAAGTAGCTGTGCCCAGCCCAGAAATCCCCCCCTCTGTTATACCACTCACTTGTTTTTAAATGTTTTAGAAAAAAACATTTTATAATGTGATTAGTGGCCTTTAGAGGCGCTGGTAGGTGGCTTTTGTTATCTTTGGACTGAGCCAGGCTAACGGGTTCCCCCAGCTAACGGGTTCCCCCAGCTAACAGGCTGCTGGCTCCAGTTAATCTAACCCTCAGCAAGAAATAGCAAACTATCCTTGTAATATTGAGTATTTGTGTTTACATTTTCCAAAACGCCCTTCCCCTCCGACCTTGATGCTAAGTCATTAGGTCTGCCCTCTTAAGATCAGAGCCTACAGCATTACTTAGAACACATATGGCAATAGCAAAAATATTTGTTGCATTATATAAAGTGGTTGGTTGGTTGGCACGGAGACCATCAGTAGGCTGGTTGAATGCTGTAAATGTCACAGTGAGTGACTTCCTGTCTGCAGGAGGAGGGGAGGGGAGGGGGGGGGCTCATATTTACATTTCTTCTCAACAGGCTTCAGTGGGGTTTGTGTGCGATGGAAGGTTTATGGGTGTGTGTGTTGCTACTGCTGGAGACAAAGACTGCCATCATTTCTGTGCAGGTCCCACACTCTCATGTTGCGGTGGTGGTCTACAATCAACATGAGATGACCGTTCATTCCAAGCTGCTGGGACTGATCGTTTTAGTTTTTAGGCCTTTTCATTTAAACATTTAGGACCTTCTCTGTCTTTCTGAGTTTTTGTATGTTGAGCTGCTTTGTCAGTAGAGGATGTGGTTCACTCAGCGGGATATATTGCGTTATATATTGCGTGCCATGTAGCTGTGCTCTAGTTCCTCCATGGAACTTCCTTAGTACATGGCAGTTTTCATTTTACATTAAGTATTTTAGTGCAAAAAATAGCAGTTCTTACTTTTAGCTGCAAGCAGCTGATGAGACTTCCGACCGATGATTGCTATGTTTAACCTACTTTCACTCTGGCCAGGCCTTCTTGCACTTGCCTTTGTCTCCAGCCAGTTTTGAAGCGCTCTGTGTCTGGTGGCTTTGCACTGCTCTGTACAAAATCGTACACAGGCAACTTTAAAATAGGAGTGCAACAAATACACAAACTCAGCAGTGTTCAGAATAATATTGACTCAACAGAGTGCACAAGTAAGTGTAGAAAAAGAATGTCTATTTCCTAATAAAACTAAAAACCCATATTCACATTTAGGAGTCTTATATTCAAATGTCTGTATAGAATACGCCAATAAATGTATATAACTTGTCTAGTTATTAACTGGTCAGGCTTCCGTCCAGGTGCACACAAATCCACACACGTGAAATCTGTGTAGAATAACAAGTTTAAATTTGAAACTTCTAGGAATCAATTAAATGGTTAATCTTAGAACCTAACCGGTTTCCAGGAAGACTGAATCATCGGCCAACAATGACAGTAAGCCTTGTGTACTTGCACTAGTCTTTAGGCAGAACTTTAGCATTCCACAAATAATCTCACTTTAGTGGAAAGTATTTTAAATTACACTTGTACACATCACTTCTTCTTGTTTATTGCTTGGTATATTGTGCAAAAGCAACAATTTTACATGATATTTACCCCCAGAAAAGGTCCAACGATCAATCGATGATAATGTGAGTCAGTTCAGCACTGTTCCCCAATGCTGTTCTCTGCTCGTGGAGGTAATATTTTCAGCAATATTTCTGGCCACCTGATGAATGTGTATTCATTATTCACTCTCTTTTAGCTTTAGTTTTGGTCTCTACCAACTCCAGAGGCGTATATCTGGCTCTTTAGCTGTTAAGCGATCCACCTTCTTCACCAGCTAGTCGCTTGCTGTGTCTGTCTGCCGTTTGGTGCTGAGCAGGTAGTTTACAGTGAGTTTTTAGAGCTTTTTAGCTAAAAACAGCTGCCTGCTGTTGCAAAACAACATTTTGAGAGCGGTGAGTGAACACAAATGTTAAAGTTGAACAGGGTGGACAGCTGAACAATATGCTGAAACTCAATATAAAGCTCCATAAAGCTGAGGGGAGCTGCGGATTTACACAGTCATTTGTTTTCACGTCATTTGATACATAGATAATATAAAAATTGGATTATAGCTGCTTTAAAGCAATAATTTCAGTCTTTAAGATTGTGCATATTGTACAGACAGATTTGAGAGTGGTATCTGTCTTCTCATATGATCAAGCGTATTTCCCAAAATGAGGTTTAAGAAGTAAGTAAAACTTGGACTGCAGGACTTTTACTTGTAATGGAATATTTTTACATTGTGATATTACCTTGTCTTCCAACACTTAAGACACCCGACTCTTCACAGTTGATTTAGAAGAACCACATGAGGGAGTTTGGATGTAGAAGTTGCTTGCATTGTTTGCACAAACTGGAGCACTCGGAATAGTTGCAATGTTAGAAACTAGACAGGCGTGTGTGCTGAGGTTATTTCAGGCAGATGGTAACCACACTGGTGGGTGTAACGTGCTGCCTGGCACACAATGTAACTACAGTCATAGCCAAAGGTTTTGAGAATGACACAAGTATTGGTTTTCACAAAGCTGCTTCAGTGTTTTTAGACCTTTTTGTCAGATGTCACTATGGTATAATCGTATACATATTAAGTATAATTACAAGCATTTCATAAGTGTCAAAGGCTTTTATGGACAATTACATTAAGTTTATGCAAAGAGTCAATATTTGCTGTGTTGACCTTTCTTTTCCAAGACCTCTGCAATTTGCCCTGGCATGCTGTCAATCAACTTCTGGGCCATATACTGACTGATGGCAGCCCATTCTTGCATAATCAATGCTTGGAGTTTGTCAGAATTTGTGGGTTTTTGTTTTTCCACCCGCCTCTTGAGGATTGCCCACAAGTTCTCAATGGGATTAAGGTCTGGGGAAGTTCCTGGCCATGAACCCAAAATGTTGATTTCTTTGTTCCCCGAGCCACTTAGTCATCACTTTTGTCTTGTGGCAAGGTGCTCCATCATGCTGGAAAAGGAATTGTTTGTTACCAAACTGTTGTTGGATGGTTGGGAGAAGTTGATGGCTGTGTTCGTAGGCAAAATTGTGAGTGAGCCCACTCCCTTCGCTGAGAAGCAACCCCACACATGAATGGTCTCAGGATGCTTTACTGTTGGCGTGACGCAGGACTGATGGTAGCGCTCACCTTTTCTTCTCCGGACAAGCTTTTGTCCAGATGCCCCAAACAATTGGATAGGGGATTCATCAGAGAAAATGACTTTACCCTGGTCCTTAGCAGTCCAATCCCTGCACCTTTTGCAGAATATCAGTCAGTCCCTGATGTGTTTCCTGCAGAGAAATGGTTTCTTTGCTGCCCTTCTTGACACCAGGCCATCCTCCAAAATTCAACTGATCACCCTTCATGACATTCTGGAGTATATGCAAATTGCCATCATAAAAACTGAGGCAGCAGACTTTGTGAAAATTAACATTTGTGTCATTCTCAAAACCTTTGGCCATGGCTGTACAGCTGCCAATGACTAGCAGTGTTTATCAAGTATAACACACAGGGGATGTACCGTACAACAAAGTAACAATTAAAGCAATAAGATCCTTCTTTGCTCATTGGAACAATGCGATGTTGGCTCTGTGGGTTGTGTCACTTCGCTGAGTTAATGCAACTGAGCAGAATCCCATTCAGTCATGATAGAGATTGATTCCCTGTTTATTCTGTGCCTTGGTGCTCATCAACTAAACTAATCATGCTCCATCTAGTGCAACAATTACTACAAAATGGGATCTATTTTGTTTTGAAATTAATATTTAACTGTCTCAGATGTCTTTATCCTGCAGGTCAGACTGGTGGACAACACAGGTCATCCGTGTTCGTGCCCCTGACAGCTTCCTTCACAGCATTCAAAGTGACAAAATGCCTTTCTCTTGTACTCACCTTATCTTACTATCCTGGCAATCCTTATCTGACTGCCCACACACTCAGGTGAGCTAACAGCAATTTCAACATGGGCTCCCTGGAAAGAAACCTATAAGTCTGTGCTTGTCTTTTCACAGTACAGTGGCAACCTGTCCCACGAAGGTTAATAGACAGTTTAGCCTATACCGTTTTTCCTTTTTACAGGCTCTCATTTAAGATAAGATGAAACTTTCAGGATGCTCCACAATCCAGTGTAGTTTCAGTTTGACTCAGCCATTAATGGCTGTTTTGTGCTGACATTGATGAAAGGTCATTGCTATCTCCTCCCACAGCACTCCACAATCACCAAGCTGCAGCTCACTGGTCTTCACCTTTCCTTCATTGAACTGAACCTTTATACAGAAAGAGTGGGAGTGGGTATCCTAGTTACCGTTTCTTTTATGACGACCCAAGGTCTGAGACATTTGCTTCTGTGCCGGGAGCAGGTTTGGTTTGACTGACACTTGTGGTCACTGGTTAGCTGACCCCCACAGTTCCTGCTCTGTGTCATGCGTGAACCTCAGAGTCCAAAGTAGCTATATAGAATTAGCCTCATTCTTACGGTGTAAGCCTCTGATTATAAGAGTCTAATCCATTTTGGGGTGGTTGTATTGTCACTAAAGATGTGCATCAGTCAGCTGCCAGTGTGTAGCACAATGGGGCTCCGGCAGACAGCCGCTCTGCCTACATGTCGCATCCTGTTTGATGATAGACTCACCCAACCCCTATTCTGGCACCAGCGTTGTCCCACGGCCCACAGTTAAAATGAGTCCGGGGTCATGGTGTGGGCCCCATGCTTGTGAAGGAATGGCAACAGAATTAGGTCTGTGTTATAAAAATGAACCTATTTACATGCAGAAATGGATGTAGGAAAACGGACTGGTCTAAAACAAAGCCAATTCTGTGTTTGCAAAGTCAACAGTGGCACAGGAGCTTCCTGTTTTTACACATCCATTCAGCTACTTCAGTCAAATCATATTTGAATTTTTAGGTTACCATGGCGCACACACACACATACACACCTCAACACAAACATCAGTCAAATGAGGAAACACAATTGTCACATGTCACAGATGGTGTGATCACCAGCTGTTGGAGTCATCTAATGAATTACAAACAGTGAGTCCTTTCCACTGATGGCTATGTTCTGCATTCAGGTCTACAGTATTTTTGGTGAGGGTTTTTTTTTTTTTTTTTTTTTTTACAGCTGTTTCATAGAACTGTCATGATGAAATGGCATGTGAAAATGGTTTATCATATCAAACCACTTCCTTTAAAACTACAAACTGTACAAAAGCTTGCAGTCAGCAGTTTCCCACCTCTGCGGTGCCATCATGTAGTTCAATGCATCCATCAGATTAAAGGAGAAGTGGGCAGCTGAAGGTTTGCACATTATCACACACCAAAACAGACAGTAAGAGCTGTTTGTTCCTGAATTTAACTGAGTGTAATCTGATGTTGTGTTGCCAGCCGAACCAGACTTGCTGAGGACTTTCCTCTCACCTGGCTGCATTTAATTACCCGCAGTGGCTTTAGGTTGACGTTCCTGCCTGGATTTGTCTCTGTAGGATGTATAAACATTGTCATCCTTGTGTGCGCCGCATTTATGTATAAACAGCCATGTTGCTGTCCACCCACAGAGACACTGTGTGCAGTGAGAGAAAGCGTACAGCAGGTAGAGGCTGGGTGTGACCTGGGTATGCCTTAAGGTTTGAACTGCCTGCACAGCAGGTTCTGTGGTAACAAAGGGCAGGGCTGTTGAAAATAATGTGTTTGGTCTGTGTATAAGGAGACTACACCTCAAAGTCAATATCTTTGCATGATCTAAGTGGTATTTGAGGTGTGTGCTATCTGCAGAGATGGTTTCTGAAGCTGGAGGGTGTTTAAAAATCACTGAAATCTCCCTTTAAAATCAAAACACATTCATGTTGACTAAACTAATCCGTTTCCCATGTAACTAGTGCCACTGGCTCCTATATATTTTTTGCCATGTACATCCTGTTGGCTCTGCATTCCAGGAAGTCAAAGGGAGGCAACTTCTCTCATTCCATTTTCTTTAGCCATAAAAAATCCCTCTAAGCCAAATACAACCACCACGCGCGGTTGGTTTAGCAGCTGCTTCATGAACTTTGATCCCTCCTATCTGAACACTATAATCTGCACAAGGAGCAACAAAGAGCACGGAGACGCGTTCACGCGCCAGTGGAAGGGGGGAACCCGAATGATCCCGAATGATCCCGACACAGTTTAAATGCATCTTTGAAGAAACCCTCTCACACAAGCTCACAGAAGCATCTGTAGCTTTGCTGCTGCTGTTGTCCAATCACTCCTCCTCCTCCTCCTCCTCCTCCTCTACTACACATTAAAACATAAAGACGCTCCACAGTCGGGTCACTCCCACATCTACAGCCTCCATCAGCGGTTCTGCTCCTTCTCTCCTGTGTGATTCATCTTACAAACTGTGAGTTCACTTTCCTCCAGCAGTCACGCCTGCGCCTTTCGTGATTTTCTTTGACTTTGATCGATGTCCCGACAGCGCTTTTAAAAAAAAAAACAGAGGGCATCGTGCAGGATTTCTTGGCTCAAGATCAGTCGAGCTCGCGAATCGTCGACTGATTTGATGATCGCTGTGTTTGTTGCGCTCGTTCAGATGTCCGATGCTAAACTCCGACGCGACTGGATTTCCAGATGCGGATCGTCTCCGTTCATTTCTCTCTCATGAGTCACAGCAGCCAGTGAACAGAGGAACCCAAACGCGTCGAGTTATTATGGAAACGCAGGCGTTGCTTATTATGGAGAAAAGTCTGTGTCGTTGTCTCGTGAGTGAAACACAGCGCGAAAAAAGTGAATAAATAAATAAATCAAACCTGCGATGGAAGTAGAAGAATGTTATGTTATGCTCAGAAAAAGAAAGGTGGGAGTTGTGCAAAGTTTAAATGTGACTTAATATGAAAGCTGCATGGATGAATCGTGGCTTCTGTCCTGTTTTAGTCATCCTGTTGCCATCGGCCTCTCCACACTGATCAGTCAGCAGGAGAGAAGCAGCAGATTAGATGGAGCCACTCACTGGCAGTGCTCTTCCCCACGGACCTGCAGTATTTAGCATCAGCATTATGGCTCACCAGTGTTATTAACAGTGGCTCCAGACAGTACACATCCTTCAATCTCAAGTGGTCTGAAGATTTGTCTGTGAGGCAGCATTTATTGATGAGCCTGTTACAGGAAGTCCACTGGGTTGTTTTCTCACTGCACTGAAACCTGAGGCCGCTTATTTAAGCCACAGCTGAACAAACTCCACAATAATAGGCGGTGGTGATGAGTGTTTTTCTATGGATTATCTCCGGTTGAGGTCACTTTTAAATATCTGACTGTAGACAATAAAACACCACGCACAATGAGCAGGTGCAGGATGTAGCCACAGTCCAGTATGTGGATTATAGGGTCGAGTGTAAACTGCAGCAGAAAGGAGGAAGGGTCACAGTGGACGTCAGCCTCACTGCAGCAATAATCCTGCCGCCACGAAGACCTGTAATCTGGCTCTTGTGTAATCGGGGAAAACAGTAATCTGCACAATTTCTCAATTTTACTGGTGCAAAGGCTCCACACTCATCATGAGGTTTTATATATATATATATATATATATTATTTTTTTTTAATCTAACTTCCTTTAACTTCCGAATGCCAGGATCAGTGATACTGAAGACTTTAATTGCGCAAAAGTTAGTTTAATGCTAGATTAATTTATTGAAGAAGTCTGCACCAGTAATGCAATAACATTAAGATTTGTTTTCACTCCATATCAGCTATAAAAGCATAAAATATGTGAGTTCTAAAATTAGGTCGTGCACATAGTGCTGTGTGTACAGTTACTACCTCCCTCATGACTGAAGTATTATTTTACTGATTAAATATCTGATAATAGTTTAAAGTTACTGCACCAATCTGGTTTAAATTAAGAACACACTTTATTCCAGACAATGCCATGACTTTTAAAAGCTTCATTTTCAGAAATGAAGATATTATTTTCTCTCTCTGACACTTGCGTTACATTTAGACTGGACTTTGATGAACCAAGTGGCTCCAAGGCTCAAAGCAGCTTCGTAACTATGTAACTCTAAGCTTTTCATGAAAGTCAGTCTTGTTATGACAATACAGTGGGCTTTACTGGCCCATGAAGTAGGAGAATTGTCCCAACCCATAAAATGCATGCATTTAATCTTCCAGATTATGTGAAAATGTATTCTCCAAATAAGAAGTGTGTTTTTCACCAGTGACAAACAGCAAATGTGAGTTACAATTAATGGCAGAATATAACCTCTAATGCATCTGAACAATTTACAGAGCTGAGAGTTCCAGCTATTGATGACTAATTACAGTTTTAAGAACAAGTTTGTCTGGTTTTATATACCCTGACGAGAGGCTTCCTGTTACGTATTTGACGCCACTGTGGGTTAGTGAGCTGTTACCCAAAACTCTTTAAAAGCATGCTGTTGACTGTGATGCTGATGCCAAAAAAATGACTTCCTCACATTATGTTGGTATATTTTTTTTACACAGTTTGCGGCACCTCTCTGTCGCCCTCTGTGTCCTTAGGTCGGGTTGAGATTTACAAGATTCTATTTGCAGCAAAGTTTTGCAAGGCAAAAATATTAAAATTCCTCCCTGTCTCCCTCTGGCCTCCTGCTTCTCCATAGTTATTCTGCGTCTCCCTCTTTCTTCATCTTTTTGTCTCTCATCTCTGTCTTTCTCTCAGAGCCATCATGGTTTCCCATAAGGAGTTTGTGGGTGCAGGAAAGCAGCCAGGACTGCAGGTGTGGCGTATTGAGAACATGGACCTGAAGCCGGTTCCTAAGGCCCTGTATGGCAGCTTCTACACCGGGGATGCCTACCTGCTGCTCTTCACCACCTCAGCCCCCTCATACAACATACACATGTGGCTGGGTAAGACATGGACACATATTGTGCTCTTCACTATGAGAAATACATGTTAATGATCCCATTTTTGGAATATACAAGATTCTGCTAACTGAAATTGTCTTGTTTATTTTGCTTTGTAAAAAGTATGTTGTCATGCTGTTTCCAAACAGGAACAGTTGTGCATTGCATGTATGAGAAATAAACGCCACACTTGTTAGCAGAAGTAATTTTACTGCAGCATGTTCCCTAAATGCTATCACTTTTTTGTTATTTTGCAGTTTAATTGTTTGACAATAGTCAGTTGATGGATTCTGCCCATGTTATATGGCCGAGTGGTTACATGATGTCCTGAGGTTCCTGCTTTGTTTTTGTGTGTGAGCTCACCCAAGCACATTCCTATTGTTTAAATGGCAATGCAGTATTGGATCTTGAAGTGGGTAAAAGTACATTGTTGGAATCAGTTCCTTACTGAAGTCGGTTACAAACTAACATAAAATATTAACAGTTTAAAAAGCAACATCCTCCAAAGCTGATCCATATTCTGTGCATGCACATACTGTACATGGCACAAGAGTGAACATCCATGGATTCTGATACTTACAGCCATAGAACATTAAAAAGCTTTGGGTATTCTGAAACTAACACTGTGGCTGAGATGTCCTCGGATGGCTGCTACACTATAGCTGTGGTTTTGTGTTTGTAGATCATGTTTAGGCATCTGATCTCTGTGTTGAAACATCCTCTGCTGCGTGAATCGCTCGGGAACTGAAAGTCATGTCAGTTTGTGAAATTCTTTTCCGTCACAGTTCCCTCTCTGTGCTGTCTGCTCTCATCTCAGGCTCAGTTCAGACCTGCACAGGATGGACAATGAGACACAACTTTAAATCCTAAGTTGAGAGCAAAGTCTTCTCATGCTCTTTACATTTTTTGTTAGATAAAAACAAAGAACAGACCTAAAAAAAAAAAAAACACCTACATGACTCACATCTGGAATACCCCTGAAGACACCAGTCCCTGTATGTTTGTAGGATTCTCTGCCAACTCTCCTCCAGTGACAGTACACAGACACTTATTTTAGTCCTCTGCTGCCACTGCAACCATCTGTAAGCTGTTGAAGTAGAAATAACACGAGGACATAATTAATCCCTCTGTCTGGGATCTATGACGATCATGTGAAATTATGGAATCATTTGATCCATGTTGTGTGTCATCGTACAGTAACTGCAGGGCCTCTGCTGCAGATATGCGTTTGAAAGCCTCCAGTCCTGAGTCAGAGGTCCCATTAGGTCACTGCAGGAACTGAAGTACTATGCAGTTTGCTCTGCTAATGTAAAATAACTTCTGAGAAATGTGATCCTTGAGCGTCGACGTGATGCAGTTTAGGGGGGAGGGGGAAGACAGTTTGACTGCAGAGATGTCTCTTTCATTCCTGCAGGGGACGAGTGTTCACAGGATGAGAGTGGAGCAGTGGCCATCTTTTCCACACAGCTGGATGACTTCCTGGGTGGTGGACCGGTGCAGTACAGGGAGCTGCAGAACTCTGAATCCAACACCTTCCTGGGGTACTTCAAGTCCGGAATCAAGTATCAGGTGAGCTTACTGTACTGTGTCGCTGGGTGAATGAACATACTCTCGATCAGCGGTTCCCAACCTGGGTGTCGGGTCAACATTATACATGCTAAACATCAGCATGTTAGCATAGTCATTGTGAGTATGTTAGTATTTAAGCCCTGCTGTGCATGAGTTCAAACTCACAGAGCCGCTGTAATGGCTCAAGTCTTGTTTCTTTTGGTACACTGCACAGTTTTGCCTCTTTAAACAGTAGATATAGACAGATATCCACCAGTGCTGTGTATTAGGGGTTTACAAGAAAAAAAAAAAAAGGTTTGGAGATTATTGCTCTAGATTATTGACTGCGTGAATAGTTATTAGCATTAAAGCAATGTCGCCTTTTTTTTTAAAACTGTGTTTTCAGTCTGCAGTTCAAAAATATATAGTATGAAATATGAAGTGAGCAGTGAAGAGGTTACGAACAGTCTGTCTCAGAAGTCTCTTTAAGCTAAAAATATCTTTATGATTTAGTGATTGTCAGCATCACGAGAACTTTGCCAGGCAGCTAAACTGATGGTTCTGAAGTTGAACATTTGGTTTTGGCTATATACATCCCAGGGTGTGTCTGACTGACTGTAACCAGCCTGTTCAAAGGAGGGCATTTAGAGAGACACAAGCTAGACTTTTTCTTTTTTTTACCTGACATCTGTTTCTTTTTACCATCCAAACCCCCAACTGGTTGTAGTTGGATGTAATTAGTCCTAAGTCTTGTTTACTACTATTGCAAAGTTGGAGAGTGGAAACTCTTCTCTGTACATGTGCAGAAACACAGTTCTCACCCACACACACACACACACGCGCACACACACACACACATGCACGCACACACACACACACACACACACACACTTAACACAGTGTTCTTGAGAAAAAAAGTGAGAAACAGAACTAAACTCATTATCTCTTGATAGTTTTGGTAACTCCACTGTTAGGAAACAATCTTTCCATTAGAATAAACAGAGCCTGCGTTGTTGCCGTGGAAAGGTTTACTGCCTCTCTCTAGACAAAGGCACAAAGATGACTGGCATGAATGTGGTTTCCATTCTGGGGTCTAAATAACCACTCCCCCAGATGCTCACAATTTACCAGTGCCTTTGTGGGTAAATGCTAAGCCCTCAATAGAGATTTTAGAACTAGGAAGTCTCTATTTCTTTTTATGGAGTGATACGGCTTATTCTCAGCTTCAGTTTTCATTTTTTGTTTTCTGAAAATAATTTTATCTCCAAAAGGGGGGTGCTGCAAAAAAGGTTTGGGAACCACTGTATTAAAGCATTCCCACTGCTTTTCTTCCCAGCTGAAAGTGTTTCTGTTGCTCATTGGCAGCGTATCATTTGCATGTCTTCTAAATACCTGTTTTGTGTAATGGCTTCACCAAGGACGGCACATTACGAGACAATCCTGCCTCCAAGGTACTGAACAGACATGGTCCTCCTTTCTAGAAACAGGCATCATGGCAGTTTCATTTTCCCCATTTGATAAGGTTCATTGTCTTTGTGAGCTGTGGCTCATAGTACATGTTAATCCCATTATTTGGCAGCGCAATTTACAACCCAGCAAATGTTGAGCTCTGTGTCGTGTGAACCCATCTGACTCCACACATCCTCTCAGTAGTGCATCTGTGACCGTTTCTGTGGTTGTAAACTAAGACTGTGCACATGATGTAATTTGTGTGCCTATTCTCTTCCCATAACTGTGCTCATGTACCCAAATAAAGCTCAGATTTTAGCAGCATTATACCTCTATATGACCTCACTTGAATCATCACTTTTTGTCACAGAAAGGGGGCGTGGCCTCAGGTTTTCATCATGTCGTGACTAATGACATGAACGTGAAGCGACTGCTGCAAATCAAGGGTCGCAGGGCCATCAGAGCAACAGAGGTGGACATGTCCTGGTCCAGCTTCAACAAGGGAGACTGCTTCATCATTGACCTGGGCAAGGTGAGCTGGGTTTTCTATCAAGCTGGGTGACTATTCCTGTAATGAATAAAAGTTGTTATGACCAGGAGGTTCTACCACTTTGTTACCTTGACATGGAGAGCGTATGTCTAATAGAGCATGACGTATGCAGAAGTCAGTGTTGTGGTTGTACATGTGTGCACATGTACAAGTTCAGTAAAGATACTCATGATGTGGCTCATTCTGTTATGAGAATATTCATTATGTCAGTAAACTAGACATCTACAGACATTACAATTCCATATACTGTGTATATTACTAAAACTATACTCTCATATATTTGCCCTGTAATAAAATTGTTTACTGTGAAAGAGTTAAGACGTGTGATTTGATACTTAAAGTTACAATTCTTAATGTCATGAAAGGAAACCCTATCTTTAATACTATTTATGGTCTGCACTCTTTCCAGCAATAGTCATTCAATGTATTTACATCCTGTAATTACCTCTATATAGTCGATTTCAATGTTAGTGTACAGTCCGCCAATCCTATGCTGAATTCCAATAGCCTGCTCAAGAGTGAGGGAATCACAGGAAATCATGCAGCATATACAGTAATCTATGATGGTGTTAATGCAAACCCAACATTCAATAATGAGTTTATTCCTTATTAAAACAAACTAAGTTATCCATTTCCTGTCTTTCCCTCTCCTGCAGGACGTGTATCAGTGGTGTGGCAGTGAGTGCAATCGTTTTGAGAGGCTGAAGGCTGCTGGGGTGACCATCGATATCAGAGATAACGAGAGAAATGGCAGAGCGAAACTGTATGTAGTGGAGGAGGGGGACGAGCCGCAAGCACTCATAGAGGTGACACACAATTACACACACACGTTTCTCATATTATTTAGCTCTCCTGGTGAATCTCAGCCACGCACTGGAGTTTTATAAGTGTTATTGATGCGCTTCACGGCCGGTGAGTTAGTGAGCGTGGGAACGAGCGTACACAATACTGTCCTTTTGTAATGCCAACTCTGTGCCAAGGTGGCATTGCAAACGCTTCCTTTACAACGAGAGAGAAGAATAAACTCCAGGAAGGCCTAATGAGAGCGAAAGCATTTATGTTAAATTCATCAAGATTTTTTAATTTGAGAAAAGCTGTAGAATGTAGTGTATAAATTGTAACTTTGTGCAAAAGTGAAAAAGAGGAACACAATGATTAATTCCTCTGGTTGTGTAGGCTCTGGGGCCCAAAACCGACATTGCCCCCAGTACTCCAGATGATGAGAAGGTGGAGACCTCCAACAGGATGAAGGGTGCCCTCTACATGGTGAGAAATAAAATTGACGTTTATATAAATTGATATTAATTGATTTCTGGGTGGAAAATAACATTTCATGACTCAGACCATAAAGGGTAATTTACTAAGCAGCAACAGAAATTTATCCTGATAATTGAGAAAAAATGCATTCTTGTGGCACTGATTTGAATTTGAAAAACAAAACTTGAATATTATAGCCTGGATCCTGTCCCCGTGAATAGTAAAGATGCCCACAAATCTGAATTATCGATTTATGAATGCTTTGAGTCCATGTATGTCACTCATATGATAATGTCTACACTACTACATTGTACAATTACAAGTAAGGACCTTAAGAATATGCATATGTTGAAGAAATACGTCCTCACTTAACTTTACACTTTGAGAACAGAACTGGTAGCTGATGCTATCCCTCTTCTTTGTAGATCTCTGATGCAACTGGTGCGATGACGGTGTCCTCCGTGGCTCCATCCAGTCCCTTCAAGCAGGCCATGTTGTCTCCCGAGGAGTGCTACATCCTGGACAATGGCGTGGACAATAACATCTTTGTTTGGAAAGGTGCCGACAGCTCCCAACATTAGCTTGCCTCGCTGTGCTCACCAGTTTTTTCTGCACAAATCATAAACATTCTGGTTTGAAAAATGTGTGTGCACACATGTAGTTGTGCCCTCAAGCTGAGCTCATAAGAAACACTTGTTACTGACTGGTTTACTCAGTCTGGCTGTCATACAATTGCATTAATTCATACACAATGTAGTTATGGTACCACACATATGGTACCACACATTTTCAGAAAGTGTTTTGGAGCCTCCTGTAGGTGGATACATTCAATGAAACATCTGCAATGAAAGAAGCCCAGTCAATAATCCCACTACATACCTGCCTCCTTCACGCTCTGTACACAAACATTCACCTGGTAGTTTATTACATGGGTCCTCTCTCTATGTAGCATAAGGGCGAGTCATTTGCCACCATGTTTTTGAGAATTATGACCATTTCATCGTGTCTTGGTTTATCTGACTGCAACCAGGTCCCAAGGCCAACGTGTCAGAGCGGAAAGCAGCCATGTCAGCAGGTCAGCAGTTCATCAAAGACAAGGGGTACTCCGTTAAGACACAGGTAAAGCTGTGCTTAATCACAGAAAAGCAGCATCTTGTTTCCACACAATTAGTGTGATTCATGTAAACATTTCCACATGTCAAAGATGTAGATCATTCAATACAAACTAAACTCCCTTGCAGATCCAAGTACTTCCTGCAGGAGCAGAGACGACTCTGTTTAAGCAGTTCTTCAGCGACTGGAGGGACAAACATGATACTACAGGCCCCAGTAAGGCCTACACCATCGGCCACATCGCCAAAGTCAAACAGGTGCCCTTCGATGCCTCCACCCTGCACTCCAACAAGACCATGGCGGCCCAGCATGGCATGGTGGATGATGGCAAGGGCAAGGTCAAGGTATGAGAGTGCTAAAAGTTATTTCTTTAAAAAGCCCCAGGTAAAAGGTGGTGTGGTAAGATTTGGCGAAACAGGTTGTGTGTGGTCTGTCTTTCAGATATGGCGTGTTGAGAATGGTGAAAAGGTGGCTGTGGATAACTCCTCCTACGGTCAGTTCTACGGTGGAGACTGTTACCTCATCCTTTACAGCTACGGAGGGGGAGGCCAGGAGAGACACATCATATACACCTGGTGGGTAAAAAGAAAGATCCAAACAAACATGCATGTACAGTGTAATTTCTGTAATTGCAAGCTGTAGTAGAGCTTGTGCTCACATTACCCCACCACACCCAGTCTAAGACCACATATACACGAGTAAATGACATTATGTGTGTGTGTGCTTGTGTGTGTCAGGCAGGGGCTGAAGTGCACACAGGACGAGCTGGCAGCCTCTGCGTTCCTCACGGTGCAGCTCGATGACTCAATGGGAGGATCCCCAGTTCAGGTTAGAGCTTGCAACGCTCACCTTTGCATGACGTATAAAAACCAGTTCAGAGTATTATCAGATAATTAATGTAATTATAATAATAGTGTACTTAACCTTAGTGGCAATTATGCTAGGAGTAATTTCTCTGAGAAGCTGACATGAAGGTGCAGCTGCTCGAGTGGACGTTGAGTAAGAGGTTACAGGTAAGGTGTCAAAACTGACAACAAAGTGAGGCTGCCCTTTTAGTGCTAATGAGGGTTCAGCCTCTCAAAGCTATTAAAGCTAATTATTACAGAGGATTAAGTACAGCTGACCGAGATCAGAAATCTCAGTAATAACCTCACTCCACTGCCATGAAAACAACCAACCTCAGACAAACAGCAGAGGGCGGTGTCACTGTAATGTTCATTTCTACTCGACCTACTGCACTTCCAGCACCATGTAATAATTTCAGGATTTGTTTTTTCATCTTCATGGTCATAACATCACCTACTGAAATGTGAAGGTTATTATTTAACAGCTGTTTAACTATGATGTACGCATCAAAACAAACCCTAGTGACAACATCAATTTTAGATGTGTTTTAATTTATAAAGGTTTTCCTTAAAATACCACACAGGTGGTTTTATATGTTTAAGCCTTTTTACTACAAATGACATGTACTTCATCACAGGACAGCATTTGTAATCCATTCTCCTGTGAATGTAATTTTTCTCTGATTCCAGGCATCTATACATTTCTGTTCAACTCTGTGTGGTGCTGTATGAAAATCAGTTAGCATCGCACTGAAGCGTGACTGAGTTGTGTAATCCATCACAGTGAACATCAAGTCTGCATCAATATATATCAAAGGTCCAATTTTTGTTTCTTTACTTGCATTCCATGAGGACATTTCATTGACAGCATGTAATGCAGATGTGATTTCCAGTGTGATGGATTATGCAAATTGAGTACATTTCATGAATCTGCTAATTGATTTTCAGACCATACAGAAATTAATGTAAATCAAAGAAAAAAGACACCTGAAAATCTTCACCGGTCAGCCATATCTTTCAGACCACTGACAGGTGAACTGAAGAACACTGATTATCTCATTAATATGGCACCTGTCAGTGTGGGGGGGGGGGGAATAATGGGCAAGCTCCCGGTCTGCAGTGGTCAGTACCTACCAAAAGTGGTCCAAGGAAGGAAAACCGCTGAACCGGCGACAGGGTCATGGGCGGTCAAGGCTCATTGATGCGCGTGGGGAGCAAAGGCTGATCCGTGTGGTTCGATCCAACAGAAGAAAATCTGTAGCTCAAACTGCTGAAAAAGTGAATGCTGGTTCTGATAGAAAGATTTCAGAACACACAGAACATCGCAGTTTGTTGCATATGGGGCTGCGTAGCCGCGGACTGGTCAGGCTGCCCATGCTGTCATCATGTTATGGCTGATCAGTGTATAGTCCAAATACTTACTCAGTTGCTACATCATTTACATGTAGATGCAGATGTAGATGTATAAGAGCCACCAACCTTAATGGTTGAGTTTTTATTAATGACTTCCATCCATCCAGGTGAGAGTGACTCAGGGCCAGGAGCCTCCACACCTGATGAGCCTGTTCCAGGGCAAACCCATGATCATCCACAGCGGAGGAACGTCACGCAAAGCTGGACAGTCACAGCCCGGCACCACTCGCCTCTTCCACATCCGGCAGAGCTCTTCCCACGCTACCCGGGCCGTGGAGGTGAGCGGTCTGCCCGTACATGGGCTTGTGCTCTTGTCACATACTTATGTGACTGTGCAGAGATTTCCGATTTCCAAGTCTCACCTTTCTACATGTTTCCTCAGGTCAAACCCAGTGCTTCCAGTCTGAACACCAATGACGTGTTTGTGCTGAAATCCCCGAGCGCCCTGTATGTGTGGCGGGGGGTGGGTGCCAGTGATGAGGAGGTGGCGGCTTCCAAGCATGTGGTGGGCTTCCTGGGTGGCAATGCCAAGCAGGTGGCAGAGGGCAAGGAGCCAGGTGGGTGTCCTCTGAGCAGCTGTATGTAATATTACTAGAGACAGGACAAGAAAAGAAACTGGAGCACTATCTATATATATATTCCTTTGTTTATCTGCCAAAGGTGATATGTTAGCAGAAAGTGTAGGCAACGCTGGTCTGATTTTGACAATTCTTTGACTCCCCGATGGCTGTGCAGTAATTTGAAGCCAAAAGTTATATAAAAATTTGTTATACTTTGTCTAAGAAATAAAAGCACCTCAACTCTGTTTTGCTGTTTCACTCATTGGCCTAATGAAGGAACTATCTAAAGCTAAAAATGAAAGACGCTAACTAACAGAGTCAGGTGTAATTGCTGCATGCTGTATCCTGCCATGCAGGTCTAGCTTTTCTATTATCTTACATCTAACATTGGCCCGATGAGACACATCCGACTTTGACTAAACAGGAAAAGATGATACATCTTGTTAGTGACTAAAGAGCCCAAAGCGTGGCTGCACCATTCTTGATTCACTTCAAGCAAAGCACCAAATATGGGACAAACTACTTGGAGCTAATGGCTGTTGATTTTCTTCCCTCCCAGGTGATTTCTGGACTGCTCTTGGCGGCAAGAAGGATTACCAGACCTCCAAGAGTCTGCAGAACACGGTCCATCCCCCACGTCTGTTTGGCTGCTCCAACAAAACTGGAAGACTTATTGTAAGCCACAGAGTGAAATGATGAAGAGGATTTGTTTTTTGTTACTAAGGCTTATATGCTACAAATCTGGAACATTTTATTTGGTTTACCATATCAACACAGTTATCTTCTCCCCTGTCTATCAGGTTGAAGAAGTACCAGGGGACTTCACTCAGTCAGACCTGGCCACTGATGACGTCATGCTCCTGGATACCTGGGACCAGGTAAGATGAGCTCTTTGTCGCCATCATTAGAGCTTGGAAAAAAAACGACTTTGATGTGTGACATGTCCTTATGGAATTCAGAGACTCCACAGACTAGCTTTCTGCGTACATACTCTTAAAACGCTGCATAACTGAGGAGAATATTTGAGTGACTGAGTGTGTTTCTTTTCCCTGTAGGTCTTCCTTTGGGTTGGCAATGAGGCAAATGCAGAGGAAAAGACTGGAGCTCCCAAAATAGGTTTGTTGCACAGAAACCCTACAGGAAGAAGCAAACGTACCACTCGGACTTGCTTCAGATACTTGTTGCTACCAGACAGCACTATAGAGTCATAGCTGCTGCGTTTAATTAATGTAATTGACTTTAAAGACATCTTGCATCTTAACCAGTATGGCAAGACACCTTCTGTCACTCACAAAATTCACTTTATAGTGAAAATAGATTTCCTTAAGAATCTGACACTTTACTCTTTCCTGCTCTGAGGATCCACTGTCAACATTAACATGCACTACCACCAGGCTTCAATTCTGAAGGGTGCAATAAGGCAAATCGGATCAAATATAATTAGAGATCACATTTTTCAAGTATTTTAAAATGTTAAGAAAATGCTTATTGTACATTTTCTCAAAACATGCTTTCAGTGGAGTAGCACGATTCAAAACTGTGGGTTTATCAGACATAGGTAGCGTAGGCCTCTTATACTCTTACTTATACGGACAAACACACAGAAAATGAGTCTGCAGTTCTGCTCAGCACTACGGAGCTCTTTAGCCTATTGTTTTGGTTGTAAGGCTCGAAACTTTACTGTTATAATTCATTCTCGCCTCTCTCATCAGGTTGCAGCAGGCAGCTGTGTTCAGCATAAAAACTGTTTTAAAAACCCTACCGTTAGTGACCAGCTGGTGATCAGAGTTGAGCATTTAGCAGCTAAAGAGACAGATATTTCCCCCTGGAGTTGGCAGAGACCAAACTCAGAGAAGAAAGGAGAGTGAATATTAGATGTGCATTTGCCAAGTGGCCAGAAACACAACTCATGCATAAATGGCTAACTGTTTTAACGTGCCATATCAGCTTACAAGGTGGTAATATGTCAATGTTTAGTTTACAACCAAGTGGACAAAGAATGAATGTAGGTTTAAACTGCCTTTATTCAAAGTCTGCTGTCTGCAAAGTTATGGTATTAGATCTTTTGCGTCTTCTAAATTTCTGTCTCCTGTCTCTCTGTTGGTCTATCTATCCCTTCCTCTATCAATTTCTTGTCATGCAGCAAAAGACTATGTGGACTCAGACCCCTCTGGTCGCAAAGGACTGCCCATCATCACCATAAAACAGGATGCAGAGCCTCCGACTTTCACTGGCTGGTTCCAGGCGTGGGATCCCAATATGTGGGAGACGGATCCATTGGACAGAATCCGGGCCCGTTTCTGAACACAAACCCCCAGGCTCTTCCTACCGACCTGACTCCTCACCTATCCAGAGCTTCCCATTGCTATTTTGTTTCTCTTAACTCCAATCCCTAAGTGCCAACACCAATGTTATCACTGTTATCAGGTAGAATGGCTGCCTCTATGCCTTGGTCACGGTGCAGTGCATCGGACTTCATGAACAGGAATGCATCACATTAGTATTCAAATTACTTCCTGTAGCAGCATTAATTGTTAGAAGTGGTTTATTGATCTGTTGCATCCAACCGATTGTTGCCTTCACATATTTATCTAAGCCCCTACTATGAAGAGGAAATAGGAAAATAGGAAATGAAGCCATTTTAGACCACTGATGATAGCCGCTGTTTCTCTCTGCTCTTTCACTGCAGCACACTTGTGTTCAGAAGACACCATCATTCTTTCCTTTCTGTCTGTCTGTTTTTCATACTGGAACAGTATGTCAGACAGAAACAGTTTACCATATTGCTACGCTTTGTCTACATATGTTGTGTTTTATCATTGGTACTGGAATGTTGTACACTTGCTAGAAGTTGCATGCTGCATATTTTTAAGGAAGTACTCTGCATTTTAAAAGGCGTGCAGTGGTGTGTACGCATGTCAAGTTGTGTCAACTCTTTATTACTTGACCCTTAAATGCTCACATGGATGGCTTTTAAATAAAACTCCCAGTATTTCAAACCTGTGTTTTGTATTTAAACATTTTCAAGGCTAATGAGTAAACGGAGTCAGACATGACATCAAAGCTCAGTTCACAGCTGTGCTGTCCATCAGGATGCACAGACACAAAGGTTCAGAGAAGAAACAGTAGTCGGCTTTACAACCTGGGAATTTCTATATCCTGCACTGATATTGAGAACTGAGACACCGAGCATTGTGTAATTTGCTGAATACAATATCTGAATAAATACAAACTTAGTGGAAAGCCCATTAGCCCAACCCATCTTGTGAGTGAATGAAATTACTAATTTCAAAGGACGTGTGCTTGACCGAATGCTCAGACAGTGTAACAGTCTCTGAAACATTAATACTTCCACACAGTTTTGAGTCCACAGGACACCAAAGGCCCTGTATAATGAAAACCACTTAAAAGCTATAAGACTGACCACATAGAGACAAGGGTAAGAAACAATGCATTGGGGTGAGACAACTCCAGCTTTTTCCAACAGAGTTTGAGTGTTTTTAGGGTTTTTGGGGAATACATAAGCATCTTAGAAAAAGAATCTCTCTATGCATCTCCGTGACAACTGGACAAGCCCAATCTGCAGCTGAAGATCATGTTATATGCCTGAAAGCTCCAAAGCAACTACTAAATGGACCTCGAGGAGAGGTTGTTTTGTCAGCTTCTGTTTGTGTTAATGTTGGACCTCAGCTGTAGGACCAATGTGGCCAAGACGCCTTTAACATTCCCGGAAAACATCAAAATGTGAGCATCTACAACTCCATGAAAACTGTGCAACCCTCATTAACTGGTGAGGATCATGTGATGTGAGAGAAAGCTCCAGAAAAGTTACTAAATGGACCTTGCTGTGGGATCAAGCAAATCCATGGCCATCAATCACCTGGTAAATCCTCTCACACGTGCAAGGAGAAATAGGATTTAAGATCCGATACCAGCTGTGAGGACATATCCAGGTGAACATGTCGTCTTCAGCAGGGATTGAGAGTTAAACAAAAACTGCCCAATAGCTTATCATTGGTAGCGATGTTGACCTTATTTAAGCACATGGCACAAACATCCAGCGCTGCATGCACCCACTCTCGATGTGGATCAAGAATAGATTCTGAAGGACAATGTGTTGACTCTATTGAGCACCAAACACGAGATGGGACCTCTAAAACCTTCCTTTAAATAGCGCAGTGACACGCCACCCTGCATCACCAGCCTCTTATTGCAGCGCAGCGCCACAGAATCCGGCCCCGCTCTCGTGTTGGCTGCTTGGGGATAAAGCGGAGCGCGGTCATGTGATTCCTGGGGTTTTTCTTTTTTTTTTTTTTTTCCCTTTTCTTTTCCTCCTTCGAAGTAGAAAGGCAGGAGCAGAGCAGAGCGGCGGAGGTGGGGGCCCAGCTTGCCGTCGATGCAACGTTTTCGTCCCCTTTGCGCCACATTTTTTTTTTTTTTTTTTTGGTTGCGTTTCTCGCTCGGCGTGATATTTCCACTCCGGCCTTTCCTTCGCGATGGCGGGGGCTATCATTGAAAACATGAGCACCAAAAAGTTGGTGATAGTGGGAGTTATCCTGCTTTTGTTTCAGGCGTTTGCCTTCATGGTCGGCGGATTAATTGGTAAGTTTTCTTTCACCCCTTCCTTTTTTCTTTTTTTTTTTTTTATCCCCGACTTCCATCGCTTGTTTCGCTAACGTCCGCCTTTGTGCGCGCGTGCATGTGAACGTTAGCACAAAGTTTGAAGTTGGACTCTTCGTTCCACGCCAGCGTTAATCGGTGTTTTCGTATGAAAGAGAAGACGGTAAGCGCGAACTTTTAGCCGTGTTTTACCCACCTGGGCTCGACCGAGTCCTGCACAAACAGCCAGTTTAGACGGCGGCTAAATCACTGCTTTGTATCAAGGTGTTTGCTGCCTGCACGACACGACCGCTGGCTGAAGGTAACACAGGATGCCATACTTTGTGGGTTCATTTCTGATTTTAAACACAGGAATGCGCCAACCTAATTTTTTTTTTTTTTTTTTTTTTTTTCTCTCACTTCTTTGATCCCAACTCGAATGTTCGTTCCTCCCTTTCTCTTCTCCTCCTCCTCCTCCCTCTTCACCCCCTCCTCTCATATATAATGTCTGTCTGCTGTGTGGGGCCCCAGGCAGCATCTCTACCTTCCTTTCACCCCCCCCTCTTCCTGTTAAACCTCCCCTTCTCCCCAAATCCCCATCCCCTGGCAGGCAGAGCATTCATGTTTCCTCCTCATCTTCCCCTGGGTTCATTTGCATTGAGACAGACAGACAGACAGACAGTGGTGCACACAAAATAAATTCAACACACACAAGTGCACACAGCTGTCAGTGTTGCATTTTGCCTTGAGGACTGTATTGGAGTTGCTGTCAAGTTTCTTCAAATCCACACACACACACGACAGAAACGGTCCATCGTGTGAAAGATGCCCATCTTTCTTATGGACCGAATCTGGAAGCCGTCCACAGGCCCCAAACGCCAGTCAGTGTCTCTCTGTGGCCCTCTCACTCACTACATGGCTGGCGATAAATTAGCTTGTTTGGTTCGTTCCTGGCTGATCTGGTTTTAATGAAGCCAGATTCCTTTGTGTTTGCTCTGTGGCCGAGGGCGGCGGGGGTAATTGAGTAGAAAGGGGTTTTTCTCCCCTTGTTTCCCGACAAACCCGGGAACACGGCATGGGGTCAGCCGACTGAGGGGACGGCCTTTTATTCTGGACACACTGCGATGGAGACTAGAGGAGCCGGTGTGCTGCTGGACTCGCAGGGTCACTAGATAATTAAACTCCAAGGGGTTCCGGATAACTGGGTTTAATTCAGTTTAGTGTGTCTTCTTGTTCACTTTGTGTGTTCATGTGTGGTGTTTTTTTAAATTTTATTTTTACACAGGTGTTAACGCACACAGTTGAAAGCTCCTTGAAGATAGCCTTGGTTGAGTTTTATGCCTGTGTGGTGTATCTGTTTCCCAAAGGGTGTGTAAACTGTGGTGTCCGCCCTTCAGCTCTCTGTTATGAGGGAACGGATATGATTAGATGCTCAGATAAGAAACAGGATTATACACGAACTACTCTGATTCATACCTTGTTCAGTGTTGCTTACTTTTACAGTTTTCAGTTGTTTTTTTTTTTTGGAAAGCAGGGAATACTGGAATATCCAATCCAAAAGTATTACTGCTCACGAGTTGGTGCTTGCTAGAAGCACCTTTTGGCAGTGATAACAGCTTTGGCTCTTCTTAGATATGTCACTAATCTCTTTCGTGAGCAGAATCTCAAACCTCTGGCTTTTCATGTTCACCCCCATGAGTCAGTGCTTCCACAAGCGCCCTCGACAGTAATTATAGCTTATGCAGTCTTCCTGGATACGTCACAAACGGCTTTGCACATTCAGGACTGGAGCCTGTCTCCATGTTGGGAGCATCTGCATATTTTATCTTCAAGTCATTCCGCTGAGATTTAGTGGGACTCAAGGCAGGTTGTGCCACACAAGGACATTGTTTGAAGGTATTGCAAGGTTGTTTTCCCTGTACGATTTAGGTTCACTGCCCTGCTGATGCATAAATCATCATTCATGAGATAGGACGTGGGCACTCTGTGATAGACCCTTTGTAGAACAAATGCTGTTCCAGTAGATGTTCATTCATGTACAGTAGGAATGGGCTACGATGGCGGGTGAGTTGTGTACGACATCGCAGGTTATGGTTTTATTTCCTCTGCTCAAATTTTTTTTTTTTTTCTCCTGGTTCCCTGAGTCTTTACCAAACTCCCAGGTACCTGCTTCAGATGTTAAAATGCTGCACTAACGTCTTCAGTAAGAACCTGGTTCTGAGATTCAGTCAAATGTCTGTAAGATCACTGACCAAGATATCTTGTGCATGCTTGCTCAGTTTGGTGAGGTGACCACTTCTGGGAAGGATCTGGGTGGATTTAATGTCCTAATTATGTAGCCTAGGTTGCAGTATATTTCAAATTATCATTACCAATACCTTGTTTAGGGTGTCAACTAACAATCAATTATTTTCATGCTCAAATCTGGTGATTATTTTTTCAATTATCTGTTCTGTTCTGTTAACTAGTCTAACATGTATTTTTTCCAGAGCCCAAAGTCCTAAGAGATGCTATTGACTTCATATTCTTTCTTTACTGTCATTATATGACAAATAAAAGCAGCAAATTCTCACTTTTGAGAGGCTTGATCCCTTGAAAAATGAACTGTTGACTAAAAAATTTGTAGGCTTTAAATATACTTGTAAGAATACTTGACCGCATGTTTGTACCCAATGTAAAATAAAATAATAATGGGTAAATCTCAGCCCACAGTCAATCTAGCAGGCTCACTGAACGCCCTGATTGCCAAAATGTCTGCCATCATCTCCGCTACATGAGTTTAGCTTTTTGTGTTGAGGCTACGCGTCGACTCTCAGACCTCTCCGATGTCGTTCACGGCAGACCTCCAGCTTTCACAACAGGAGACCAAAGTTTTGTGGGTGCATAATAATGATGGATCTTTTCCCAAGCACTACTCAAATCCTGTGAGCAGAGACTACAAGCCACCAGACCTTGTCGAGCTCATGAATCTCAATGCGTAAACAGTGTAATTGGTGCCTGAGAGCTTTCAGGAATTCCCCCCCCCCATCACTTCAGAGAGAGGGAGAGAGCCTTGCTACCAGGCATTTTCTAAACAGTGTTAAAAGTAATTGCCAAAGTGTTTGGATTGTATTTGGCTCAATCCCAACATGTTGACTGTTCCTAATGGTTGCCTCAATATTAATATTGTCGATGTGCAGTTTAATCCAGTGCGCTCAAGTTTTATGTATTGATTTTTTTTTTTTCAGACTTTTTTTCTTTGTGATTCATTAGTTTGAGGGGAGATTTGGCTTTGCAGGACCTTGAAACTCTTTGCTGCAGTATTTCAGTGTGACACCTAGTCTAACATCTCCTTTGTATTTGTCTCACCAGCTCCCAGCCCCACCACGGCAGTCCACTACTTGGCCACCAAGTGTGTGGACACGATCAAGCAACGACAGGAAACTAAATGGTTCATGCCTTGGGGTCCTAACCAATGCAACAAGATCCGGACCTTTGAAGAGGCCATGGTCAAGAAGATTGAGGCAAACAACATTGTGTTTGCTGTCCACATTCCTCAGCATGACATGGAGATGAGCCCCTGGTTCCAGTTTATGCTGGTCATCTTGCAGTTTGACATCGCTTTTAAGATGTATAACCAGATAGGTGAGAAGAACCGAGGCTTTCTTGCAGGTTTCAAAATAAGGGTGTGGACAACACGGCTTGTATTTCTCCTCCAGGACATGACTTTCATGATGCAGGAGATCGACGAAGTCTAACCTAAGGTGCACGTGCTTGTAAGAGGCTTTGTTGTCTTGCATGGGACTTAGTGTTAAGAGATTTAAGAGAACCAAAAGCCATTTGGGTCATAATGAACATGGATGTGAACAAATCTGCATGTGCTGCATTTTTTTTTCAGTGCCCCCCCAACACCCCGACTTATGTCAATATTTTGTCCATCTTTTTTAGTTTCACAATCTGAAGGCAAATATTTGCAAAGGCTCAATGTGACCAAGCTAGCCTTTGAAATATTTATATCCATTGTCACTTCTAATCTCTCGCAGCATGTATTCAAGTGCATAGTTATTCCAACTTTTCCAACTTTACTTTCCTGCAAGACTCCGTGGTAGGATGTTGTTCTAATGTCAGTCTGTTATAGTGAACAGAACCCACAGAAATGTGTCTTCTTCAGCAACTTAAATTTCTTTTACACCGAAAGGCAGCACACCGTGATGGATGTCCCTCTGTTTTGTTCTCTATAGAGGCACCCTGGGGGGGGGGTGTTGCAGACTGGTGTGTCAGACACCCTTGTCACAGGTATGAAGAGAGAGGTAACCTGGACCTTGGTTGCCTCTGAGCAATGAAACGTTTTATCCAATCCTGAGACCCACAACCAAGTGATTTAGACACTTTGAATATAATGTCATCCCATGCTTTTTGTTTTTTCACCTTTTTACAACATAGCTCCCCCTTTGTGGAATAGCCTGATTTTGGGGCCCAGGCTCTGTCAAATGTCTAGTACCTGCAGTGTTGTTTGCACCTGGTGTCAAACACTGTAGTGAAGAATGTCGGTGGTTAGGCAGACCTACAGCAGCTCATCACTTGAATGCGAGCAAATGAGGTGGAGGAGGGAGATAACTGGTACCTCGACAAAGACGGGGTTTGGTATCCGTGGGATTTTGAAAGAAGGGATTAGAGAATATGATGAGACAGTCTAATAAGGTACAGAGTCGTGTCTACGCTGACAAATCACTGTAACCCTCGACACACATCCACCGTAGGCCAATTTGTAATTAACAGAAGAGGTAATTGTAGAACGTTTGTGGCGTAATTGTATATGACCCAGCTTTTCTAAACAGTTATGTTGCAATCGTGGTCTAGTCATCAGCATCATGTGCTTGCTCAAAAAGTTGGCCTCCGGAAATGTGTTGGGGAGCTATGGGTTGTTTACTGCCTGGCTGCCAGACAGAGGACTCGGTGAATCAGCCTGGACCACAAACGGGTCCTTCTGCCAGATGCTACAGACTCACTTTGATCTTTCTGAGCTACATGAGGTGTTGTGGGAACAAGTGGACGTAGAAGGAGCAGAGTACTGTCGATGCAGCATGTAGTAGAAACCGGATGGTGCTGCAGAAGTGGGATTTGCACTTTAAGGCTCATAAATATCTAAAGATTTTGAAGTCCTTCTTCTTTGCTTTTTCTGTATTCTCCTGAGACAAAGTGTGCTAGAAAGGAGAAGCTGCTGAAATGTACAAACTACAGGGTTTGTACAAAGTCTCGAAAGTTTGGAAAATGCTTAAACAGCTATGTTTTCATGGTTAGGAATATGCTTGAATGTGAATATACTCCTTTTGAAAAATGCTTAATTTTCAACATAATCTGGTGTTTTATCTACACAATCACTTATGTAAACGAATATTTTAATATTTCAAGTGAAATGACTCTGTCATCAGTTTTGTTTGTCTCCTGGCATTTTATAGTAACAATTTAGTCTGGAAATGTTTGGTTTAGGTGCCTTATTTTACTCTTAAATAGCTTTACGAACCCTGAAACTTCGTCTTTAGGTTGTTTGCATAGTAAAAATATAAGTAAGGTAAATTGCTTGACGCAAGGTACGGTCAAGTGATGCATGCCATCTAATTCTACTACTTCTGCTGCCTTTGTCTATCCTATCCTCCGACAATTATACCTCAGAAGATAACTGGATTTGTCTCGGATTTCTCAAATGTGACTGTTCTCACTTAATTGTTTTTTTTTAATGCAAAATTATAACCAGCAGTACATTGAAGGACCTCTTTTTTTTTTTAAGATATTAAATATTATGTTAGCTGATATATTAAAGAAATAACTGTATTATTGCAGTTATTATTGGATTTCCATGTTTTTTTTTTTGTTTTGGTAAAATATGTGGATTTTTAAACTCTCATATTTAGTGAAAAAAGTACAAAACCTTCAGGTGGTAATTTTTGCCAATTAGCAAAACTTTATTTTCTTTAGTCTTTGCATTTCAGTTCTTAAATTATACATTATAACTTTAATTAAATTCTTTGATACCTAAACCTGAACAAATTTGACAAAGATTTGATGGGACTCAGATTCCTTGAAGTAAAATGCTGAAACTCCAACTCAAAAAACAATGGAGCCAGGGCTTCATAATTAACAAAATGGCGTCGACTCATTTGTCTAAATCCTGACCAGACTACTGTGTCAAAGGTGGGCGGATTCTGTTGCATGACAAATGAACACATGGCCATCTCCTCCTTGACTACCTTATCTGTGTAACAATGTGCATCCCAAAGAAGAGCTTTGCCCTTATAACAACTCCACCCACCTGACCCACTCCACCGCAGCACCAAGCACCCCTTGGCCAGAGTCCAGCAATAACACAGCTGTTGAGGAGACTTAGTATCCGTGGCGATGGCTGCTGCACTGGAGTGGAATGTTTGCGTGAAGTAAGCTGACATTCGAGGGCGTCTGGCTCGACCAATGGCAAAGTGGAGGACATTACAGAGACAGTCAGCTGCCAGTTCTCATCTGGTTCCCTCTCCCCTTCTTTTATTTATTTATTTATTTTTTCCTTTTCCTTTTCTCACAGCACAGGCTACTGGGTTTCTTTCTCTTCATTCCAGCTTGTTTCATAACAGCACAAGAGGCACTCTGGAGGGCTGGAGGAGAGAACACTTGGCTTTGTAATGTGATCTAAAGATGCAGTTTTAATAGCTTGGCTTTGAATGTTTTTGTTGGAGTCGCTGGGCTGTCGGGAGGCCAGATCATGGTATTGTTTGATTTTTATGTCAAGTAGGAAATAACCTAGATTTGGGCCACCATTGAGCACAGACTGAATCACTGAATATGTTTACATGCTGAGAAATAATCCTATTAATCTCACGGTTTCAGGCTCATTCCAGGTGACAGGACCACATATTAACTCAAATGATTTGGCCTTTTAAACATGTTTTTAGAATTTCAACCAAAACCAGTCTAATTGAAAGACAACCTTCTAAAATGAGAAGTATTATCCCGATGACATGCGTTGGAGTACATTAGCATGTCAAACACTAGCAATGTTTTCAGATTGTCTTGGGGAATGTCTCCATGCCAGTGCTAGCACTAGTGTTGTGACTTTGCTGGTCTCATAGTTAAAAGGTCATCGCAATCTGTCATCAGGACTTAATTGTCCTTAACTTTTTATCCCATCACTGGGATAACAGCCAGCAGAGCTGTGCAGTGAGGAGGCAGAACAGGCATTGCATTTCAGACTAACATGAATGACTTATTCAGTGCATTTCTAGAAGACAAAGTCTCACTGTTTTTTGTGTGTAATTACAATGGTCTAAAATAAACCATAACTGCACAAATTGTACTTCGTTTTGAGGATGTTTGACATACTTGTTCTAAACAAATGTCAACTAAATGTTTGTAGTGATCAGACAGTGAATTGCTACTGTGGTCATTCTTTCCAGAGGATGGAGCATTGGCCACCATTGACGTGGGCCTGGCCTACAGAGACGACACTGTCAGTGAGTGGACAGAGATGGCACACTCTTTCGAACAAAGGAAGCTCAACTGCAACTTCACTACTTCCAAGGTGTGTAAATGGCACTCACCAACTTATTCCAATATACTGTAACAATAATAACTGTATTTGTCAGTTTCCGACGAGTGTCCTCTATATCCTGATTGTCAGCTACCACAGATGCTATTGCTGTATAATAAATAAATCAAATAACTGACATGGTTTCAAATTCAAATCTAAGTCGCTGGCTTATTTTGTCATCACAGTTTTTAACTCGATTGCTGTTTTTTTTGCAATTTTTAAGTGATTTACAAAGTACTTTTTAGCCTCAAATACTGGGAACTAGAAATATTTCTTAAGGAGATTTTGCTCCACCACTTTCAGTGTTGGCTGATGTAGCCAATTTTTATGGGAGTGATTTACAACCCAGCATAAGGGCACTTTGGCAAACGTTTTAACCCTGGCCCATTGTGGCCACCAAGTTTTAACCCTATACTGCGAGCCTTCACCAAGTCAACGTTACAGTTCTACAAACATCAAGATTCCTTAGGAAGGAAATATAGACTAAAAGACTGAGGATATATGTACCATATGTTTACAAACACTTGAATTATTATAAAAATATATTCTGTTAATGTCTTTCATTTATTGAATTGTCACAGTTAAGAAAGGCTGTATTAAGTTGCGTTAAATTGCCTTTTATGGATTGTTTTTACATAACTTTACATTTTGGCCACCAAAAATGTACTTCGGCCACCAAATTTATGGGCTCGGTGGCCCGTGCGGCCTGCGCTTAAAAATATTAGCGTCTATCCCTGCATTCCTCCAGCTGATGCTGGTTATCTTGGGATGAAGGCGTTTTAAACCAGATATGGTGTGTTGCTGTGTTTTCCAGACCTACGAGAATGAGGGACGTTACTATGAGTGCGACCTGCTGCCCTTCATGGAGGTTGGCAGCGTGGCCCATAAGTACTATCTACTCAACATACGCCTGCCTGTCAACGAGCGTAAAGTCAATGTGGGGATTGGAGAAATCAAAGATATTCATCTAGTTGTAAGTTGTTATTTGAAGCTTTTAGCACGAGGCTGTGTGATCCACACAGTCGAGGGTCCTTTTACTATTTTTTTTCAGCTGTGACAAATTTGGCTATTGTGTGATCCGGTGTTAGCGTTAGCCCTTGTTTGCCAATAGAGTAACATAAATAGTTGATACTGATGGTGTTTATTCTCCTCCAAGAGCATCCATCAGAACGGAGGCTTCACCAAAGTTTGGTTTGCCATGAAGACATTCCTCACACCCAGCATCCTCATCATCATGATCTGGTACTGGAGACGCATCACCCTCATGAGCAGACCTCCTGTGTTGCTGGAAAAGTAAGGCAGCTCCCTCACCATCTGTATCTCGGTGATGTTCCGACATCACTATTGTGTTGTTAGCACTATATTTATTGAATTCTACCTTTTTGGCATCATCATTCCAGCTGAAACAAGCATCCCAAAATGAGCAGTGCCTGCCATTATGAACCCAGGTTTACGTTTATGGTGACGGATGCTAGAAGAAAGTAATGGTTTCACTATACGCTGCGGAGGCTCTGCTTTAGTGCATCTGTTGGGTGAAGGACTATATTAACTATGGATGAAATGTAAAAGTAGAGCATGCTAACTCTGCAGTGACGGTCACTGACATCAGAAGGCATGGTTCATCAAGTGTCTGAGGAGGAATGTTATCTAGGGCCTTGAGCAGGTCACTCAGCATTGTAAATGCATGTTAAACTATCAGTAATGTGGTGTAATCAAACAAATCTGTGACATGGGCCACTTAGTTTCTGATTTTTAAAATGAATGAAGACACCTTCTTGCCGGATTTCCTCTGAAAGTAGAGAAATGTATTTCTGTGGGGATTTTAGATTTGTGTTTATTCCTTAACCAAACCTCATGAAGGTTAGAGCAGCAAATGCAGGTAGTTCTGCGTGAAGGAGATCGTTTGACTGCCATGTTGGGGAAAGTTGAAGCTATGCTCAGAGCCCGGTGTCTGTCTAACCCTCTGCTGTGCTGGGAAGACAGATCAGTAAGGGGCAGCGTCCTGCGCCACAGGAAGTTCCTGGCGAAGCGTGAAACGCATTACAAAATCTGCAAGCTCGCTCTCAACCGTCACATGCTGCATACACTCCAGCTTGCTGTGACACACACACACACACACACACTCGCACACGCCGTCAATGTTGCTCTCCTTCCCTCTGTATTTTCCGGCTCAAGGCTCACATTCCCAAATGACCAGCAGAGTCTCAGGAAGTGCGACTCGTAACTTATTTGTGGACAGCGGATGATTTAAAAATAAACAAATAAAAAATAAATAAATAAATGTTCCTGCTGTAAAAGCTTTACTAGAGTCTCCTGTCACGCTAGTCCACAGACGTGTCTGTCCTCTAAGTTTAGAGGACAGATGTGAGATGGAACTCTCAATGTGGGGAAAAATGGCCTAGGATGATATAATTCATGAAATGGGGGAAACATCCATCATTTTCATTTTGTGGCTTTAGAAACGTTTCTTAAAGTTGAAAAATGTTCTGCGCTCATCAAAGGCAGAGATACAACAGACATTGGGACTTGTCATAGCAGTAAAGGCACAGGTGGGATTAACAAAATGAACAATGTCTCTCTTCAGATAAATGTGTCTGCGCGTTAGCTAGCGTGCACAATGCCAGGATCCGGGAACTGCCTCACCCAAATGGAACTCAGATATAATTATTGTTATTAGTTACACCTGTGCTTGCTGGTGTCGTGTGTCAAAATTTCCCGTGTAGAAGGACTTTTTGGGACCTCTACCACATTAACGTTACAGATTTTCATACCAGCCCTTTGCTTTCTCCACACTTTCACACCGATAGACGCCAACCTCGGCTCTCCTGTGCTGGTGTGCTCAGGACACATTCCCTGCATACCAGTCAAATGTGGTTTCACTCTGTTTGCTTCATGGAACGTCGCTGCCTGGAGTGGAATTGCTTAGAATCAGTTTTACGTTACCCCACAGCATTTGCACACAAAAGTTTGTGCCCACATGTTTTCAGGTCACCATTAATTTATTTATTTGCTCGCTCACTCACTCTTTCTCTCTCTCTCTCTCTCTCTCTCACACACACTCACGCCTGTCTCTTTACGATCATTCTTTCATCTACTGGCGGCATGCAGGGACCTGCTGCAGAAGCTTGGAAGATCTATTCTGTCTTTCTGTAGGATGGCTGTTGATTAATCCAACTGTTTCTCTCTAAACGTCTGGATTTCACGGTTGAGGGAGGTTGGCTGTAATAATGAGGCTTATCTGGAAAGGCAGTGAATTATGTAGACTAGGTCAGTGGGGACACACTGCCTTGTAGCTGAAAGTTTAATCAATAATGTCCCACGGTCTAATGAGCCTGCTTCAGCAGATGCAGCCTTGCTCTAAAACATTGAACGTGCCTATGTAAAAGATGTAGTTCAGATTCAGGAGTCAAGCCTGTCAATTAAAGTGACCTAAATTCCATCTGCCAACATTGTACAACTTTGGGGTTTTTTGGGTTTTTTTTTTTTTTTTGCCACAAAAGGTTTCCTCGGGTGTTGTAGCTTGTTAGTCTCGTCCATTTATTGAACATGTAGCTAATGCTACATGAGTTACACTGCTTTGGACAAGCATCAGATATATTTAAACACAAATGCATCTAAAAATGTAAAATCCCACTACTCGGATGTTGGTGATGATGGTGAAAAATGTTTGCCCCCTTAGGGTAATCCTTGCTCTGGGTATCTCCATGACATTCATCAACATCCCAGTGGAGTGGTTCTCTGTTGGCTTCAACTGGACCTGGATGCTGCTTTTCGGAGACATCAGGCAGGGCATCTTCTACTCCATGCTGCTCTCCTTCTGGATTATCTTCTGTGGGGAGCACCTCATGGTACTGTGCCCACCACCACACCATATTACTTGATGTTTGATGATTTTCTGACTGACCTGCAGGCTTGCTAACTGATCTCACTTACAACCATTTAGTACTGAAGGGATTCATCTCATCCATTTTCTGAATTTTTATTAATTTTTTTAATAATTCTAAAAAATAAATGTTGCCATTATGAGTTCAAGTTAAGTCAGGTCTTTGATTGGAAAAAGATTTTTCCTATCTTCTCTCACTGTTGTTATTGTCCAGGAAGCACAGTTCTTTGCAGGATGGGTTCTGGGCAGAGGACAAGTGGAGATTGGTGAGAGCGGTCCATCAGCCATCAAAATCTTCCCTGAACTTGACCTTCCTCCTGCAAATGACTCACAGGTCACCGTCACCTGTTTGTTGTTTTGCCTGGCTTGAGGTAGTCATAGAGATGATTGGACATTTCTCTCACTGAATGGAGAGTCCATTAACTTGATGGCCTCTTTGACAAACTCCATGTCTGCCCCAGACAAGATGATGGTCTCTTTACCCCTCCTCAGCTCTCTGGACAGCAGGCTGGGTCTCTGTTGTGGGCTGGCAGCTTGAGCTGTACTTGCTTATGCAACAAGGATTTTGTTTGCTTCTTTGCTGCAGTCAAAGCGGCACGCTATTAAGGTCCATGCACTGATGTTGCATCGTCATCTCATACCAACTACCTTGACTAGTAACATGTTCCATACACAATCTTTTCACGATCTAACCAGCAGAACCTTTGGAGATACCTGTATGTGTGTGTGTTAACCTAATATCACTTGTCACACCTTGATTAAACCTTGATGAGAGGTTTAACCACATGAGATTACCTAAGAATATTTGATTTCTATAATATGTGGACATAAATCTGGACCAATACTTATATTTAACAATGTAGAGACCTTTTTATGGTATATGAAATCAGTTAAACATGCACGGTTTTAATGGATGCACTTGCCTGCTGCATTCATTCACCTCAGGCACCATACATAAAAAGCACCTACTTTGCCTGCAGGGCAGTAATGTTTACAGTATGACCTTGATCAAAAAGGATTTTGGTGATAATGGTTGTGAACCTATGTGATCTATGAAATGTTTTACATTTTATCCCATTTGTTACGTCCTTTTCTCTCAGGACCAGACGGAGAGGAACCGCTTCTCAATCTACTGGAAGCAGGTCGGACCCATCGTGTTTGGCTCCTTCTGCCTCTTTATCTTCGACATGTGTGAGAGGTGAGACCAAGTCTCCCCCCCCCCCGTTTCATACAAGGGACTTGTTTTACAAATGTGGGAAAGACCAGTATACGATACATTATAAGAATGAATCTTGCGAGATTTATTTATATATATATATATTTCTTTTTTTATTATTTCTATTTTTATGCTTAATGTCCACATGATCAGCCGTAACATTCAGACAGCATGGGCTGTGTGTTCTGCCACCTTTCTATCAGAACCAGCATTAATGTTTTCAGCAGTTTGATCTGATCTGCTTTGTGTAACGAAATGCTGCGACACACTCGACAAAGGAAACCTATAAATGTGATTTTGTTGTGTCACCAGAGGCGTGCAGCTGACAAACCCATTCTACAGCATCTGGGCATCTGATGTAGGAACTGAGCTTGCTGTATCCTTTTTTATTTTTTTTTTTTAAACTCTATTCAACAGTGTCGGAAAAAGAGCACTCCATCACAGCTTCTCTGACAGGAAGAATGCTAATATAAAGTGTAGATGGCCAAATCACATTTCAGCTTTGTTCCTCTGCTCTTGTTGGAACAATTCATATCTTTACTAACACTGTGCCAACTGCAACGCTGTACTGTTTGTCATCTTCAGGCTCAAGTTATCATCAAGTAATTAATTCCCTGCTCCTGATTCTTGCAGTACATGTATGGGTATTAATGATACTACTTAATGATCCGGTACTTTTATTGTTTTTTTTGTTTTTTTAAAGAAACTGATGTTTAATTCAGTGTTATTAAGACTTCTGGATGCAGTCTGAGGTATGATGAATGCTTATAGAAGTAATGTACATATATGTGTGAGACATACATGGACATATACTGTATACTATGTCATTTACATATTTTGTCATATCAGATTTATGTAGGCTATGGGATTGTCCCCTATGGAGAAATACGTATATCAGATCTGCAGTAAACATCTACTTTTTTTTTCTGGAGCTGGAAACTGCTCTCTAGACTAATAAGATGGGAAATAATTCAGTAATGCCATATGTGAAAGCATTGCCCAGGGTCTCCGGATGGTGTGTGTGTGTCGGTTAGTTTGCCTCGCCTGCCAAGCTGAGCAATGCAAGATTCATCAGCACACCTCTTCAAAAACAACAGCTAAACTTCCCTGCTTTTTTCTGTCTTTTCTTCCCTTCCTCCTCCTTTACTCTCGGTCCCATCAAAACGAAAAGCTTGCTTAGTGTTGTTGACTCTCAGCGGTTTGATGGAGACAATTGGTACAGTGTCTATAAACCAGCGTCCTCAAATCTTTATAAGGGCCTGTTTCTGCTGTGCCTCCTTCTGCAGTTAAGTCTTAAGGTTTTATTAATGAGACACAACCTTACAAAGTCTTTTTTTAAAACCAGGTTTTATTTTATGATTATATAGTTACTGATTAAAGTGTAGATGCAGGTAAATTGTCCTCACTTATTAGCCCATTTTTCTGTCTGCAATACAGTGTAACTGTCACATTCTGGTGCATATAAGGCCTAAACCTGCATACCAGTACACAATGTCTACTTGCTTGAGAATGATGAGTAATATAACAAATTTGAGTACATCTTCTGCATATCTACAGTATGCACTGCCACTCTGCTGGCAGACTCTTTTCTAAGGAGAGTGTTATTTCCTTGACTGCTGTTGCCACAGATGGCATTCATAATTGTAGCAGGGATCTGTGCCTGTCTCTACTTCCTCTTCCTCTGCTTCATGGTTTTTCAAGTCTTCCGCAACATCAGTGGCAAGAGGACGTCCCTGCCTGCCATGTCCAAGGCCAGACGCCTACACTATGAGGTGTGTGTTTTCATCTGGTTCATGTTGTGCATCTAATTCTTCTAATTGTCCTTTTAACCCCAATAAAAATCGACCAATTTCTTCATGACGGTACAAAATAATGTCTATGCTACGCAGCATGTTTTTCTAATTTTTATTTATTTATTTTTTAAATCCTTGTTTAACTGTATCGCTCACCCTCTTTATCATCCTGTAGGGTCTGATTTTCAGGTTCAAGTTCCTCATGCTGGTCACTCTGGCCTGTGCTGCCATGACTGTCATCTTCTTCATCATCAGTCAGGTGAGTGTCATCATGTTATGAAATCAGACGCAATTCCCGCCACAGTTGGGACCATTAAGGTGATACTAGGCGACATCAAATAAAATGCTGCTTGGCTCCTGTCCCAAATCATACCTGCAATACAGCCCTACAAACAGTAATGCAAAGTATGTATTTGTCTTTTGTCTATGTCCAGGTGAATGAGGGCCACTGGCACTGGGGAGAGCACACAGTGCAGGTGAACAGCGCCTTCTTCACCGGCATCTACGGCATGTGGAACCTGTACGTCTTCGCCATCATGTTCCTCTACGCACCGTCTCACAAACGCTATGGAGACGAGCAGTCAAGTGGTCAGTGCATCACTGGTAACTAAATTTTTCTACTCGCTTTCTAAAGATATAACATGGTCGGGGTGTCTGTTGTAAATGCTCTCTGTTGCTTTATAGTGTGTTAGGATGAAACTTAAAAATGTTCAGCCATTGTAGCAGTAAAGTCTTGGATATAAGCCTTAAGTTTTAATGTTTAATATCAGTTGGTTAAATGAGTCTGTTGGCACTCACGTAATTCAGTCCAGATTTGCCCTGTTTCTTGTTTACTTTAAGCTTTGGGTTTACATCTTGAAAATTAAAAAATGCATCCATAGGCTCAATGGTGCTATAATTATAAAAATCATTAAAAGATAATTAGTTGGATCGTGTTACATAAATAAACCCTGTCATTGTATTAAAGTTATTGGTTGCATTTTATTAGTGTTCCAGTAGCTCTCACTTCATTCTGATGGGGCGCAAGTGTCTGTAAAGCAGCCCATTCATCCAAAGCTTGTTTTGGAGGAACAAGGGGCAGGGGTGATTCAGAAGGGCCCAGATTCCCAGGGGAAAGAAGGGTCTCTTTGGCCCAGGAGGGTGATTCTAATGGACACCAGGCTTCCTTCCAGACAGAAAGTAAAGGGAGCAGTGAAGAGAGGCTGGGGGTGGTGGCAGGGTGGAGAGCAGGGAATTACTGAAAACCATCCATCCATCTCCTGACGTCAGTAACGCAAGGAGAGAAAAAGAGGGCTTGAAGTTCTGGAAGCTTTCCCTGAAATGCGTCAACCAGTCCCATGGGAGGGGTGCCTCTCTCCAACTTTCAGTCTCTGTTGATTTACTTTATCAGCTCTTGGGTTTCACTTCTGTTGGTATGGTAATGAAATTCAGCTGAACAAACTTGATATGCAGAGGATTCATTGCCTGCAGTAATACAAAGATATATGCACAACGAGAACTCAAACAACAAAACGTATGCACAATTTCGGTGTTGATGATGTGTGCAGGAGATGCCGGAGCAAACAGTGGCGAGGACATCCAGCTGACTACTACCATCACCCATGTTGATGGGCCCACTGAGATCTACAAGATGACTGGCAAAGAGGCCCAGGAGTAGATTTCACACTGTAAGACTTTAAGACTCCACTCTACTACCTACTGCTCCAACAATCCCCTCCCTCGTGTATGTAATCAAACAGGCTTGTCTCTTATTGTCCTCTTCCAGCACCAAACCCTCGGCTGTGTGACTTGCTACATGCCACCCTGTTCCCAAGGCAAAATATTAACACTCCTATCAGTCCATTTCATTTCATGGTGGAATTATTTTCTTGTCATTCATGCTTTTATGTAAACTATGTTGTGTTTGTAAATGTTGCACAACACTTTTGACACCAATAAGGAGATTCCAGGGTAAAGAATAACATTTCTTGATGGTCAGATGTTGCATTTGTCAGCCAACACACCTGGCCATCTGGTTATAAAGTACAGTGTGGTGAAACTAAATAGTTTGACAAAGATGGACAGCAAGATTTTGTGGATACATTTTAGCCACTGGGACTCTGCTTCATTACCTGTAATATACTATAGTCAAGGTCTTGGAGCCAGTCACAAATACATATTTTTCCATAGAAAATAGATCACTTTGAGTTCTGCTGTCAGTCTTCAGTCTTTCAACCTTTTTTTTTTTTTCTATCATTGGGGGAATTTACAGACCACATTGCCGCTTTGAAATGCATACTGTACGTTCATTATGTTACCATTTAGATAACTATTTTTTATAAAGTGCTCATTTTCAACGTCACAAAATGCATGCATCAAGCTCTCAATGATTTTGAAGTTATTATACGTGGATCTTTCTGTTTTAATTCTAATTTAAATAAAAACCGTTTTACTTAACACTCTTGTGTATTGTCTTAGTGTTTGATGTGAATGATTTAGTCATGTTACATATTTATATTTTCATGTTGTATATTAAGTCCTTATTTTTAATCTTATTTGCCAGTAATTTAAAGAAACTAAACCATATAGTGAGCCTGACTTGCAGGTCTTAACATTATACCTGAATATACTAAAACTACAATTGTTACAATACACAGTTGAAACACCAACTGAATATAAACGTTTTGGGGCGCAATCACGGAGTTTGAAAAATGTATTCATGCAGGCAGAGTGCGCCTCCGCAAGGCTAATAGCAGAACAACAAACCTGCTTTCACTTTTCTCTTCAGTCAAGTTAGCCAGAGAGAGCTAGTGTGAGAGAGGAAGTTTATTCCCCCCCCCCCCCCATGCTCTGAAAGAGAAATATTGGAGAGTTAAAGGTAACTTGTTTGCATCAGACCTGAGAAGATAGAGGGATGTAGATATTGAGTCTATTGTCTGTTCCACTCTGTCTGGAAGTTGGTGGTAATGCACCAAATGGATGCCAAATGCCGTAAAACTAGACGACGAAGACTTGTTTGTATTTATGCTTCATCAAAAGGTGGAAAGCATAAAAATACAGTTTTCATGTACTGTAAGTATTTCCTCAATGGGAGAATTTGTTTGTACATTGCAGAGACAAATGTTATGTGCACCATGTCTGACAACTGTTATTACCAGTTAATTGGCATATTAATCTTTGACTTAAAAAGTTCAGACAGTAATACACGTATCGCTCTTGTGAGGTAAAAGAATCTCATGTCAACTTTTCATGAACACGTAACTCGTTTCAACGTTTCAGTTCAACAATACAATACATACAAAATGATTCTTGTATACTGAAGACCATAAGCTAGTTTCCTCAACTTGTAGAGCAGTACACACAACCCTTTAATTAATCTTTAATGAATTATCATGTCACAGATAAGCATTCAAAACACTAGCAGGATGAATTCTTCATAATCTGGCACGTTTCACTTTCAACAATTTAAAGATAAACTCTTTGCAATAGCTCAACGGCTTATTTAGGCCTACATTAGGCTTAGTAATTAATATAAATTAATTATTATAATGTACAATACATTATATATTTATGCTTCTTGACTTACAGTAGGATATTTTCTACCTATGTTTATTGTTGCACACCAGTATACTGAGGCAAATTCCTTCTATATGAAAACCTACCTGGCAATAACCCTGATTCTCATTCTGATAACCTTCACTAACGGTGGTGTTTTGAAAATCTTCTCCGGAAGTAGTATATTAGTAGCAGCTAGCTTCACGCTGGTGAACATCCGCCCCTGTTCCGGTTGGTCCGCCTCTCCCCTCCCGACTAAATTCGGCTGTTCTCGTCGCGAAGCGTCCTAGTGGCGGAGGGAAAGGAAAGGAACGAAAAGGGGGGAGACCGGTCGCACTGGGAAGGAGGGGAAAAAGTAAACGATAATCAAAGATTAACAGCAGGCGTCAGCGGAAAGTGAAAGCGGCAGGAATCGGCAGCTTTGAAGTCGCCAGTGAGGTCGATGTAGAGCTGGTTTCTCCAACCGTCTGTGGTGTCAACAGTGTAGACAGAGCAGAGGGAAAGGTCTCCTCCCAGCCTGTTGACGGATACGGTTTTGGAGAAAGGAGACACGGCCAGACCTGACTGTAGGCTACATTCCTCCCGGCCAGGTAAGGCTGCCATGTGTCGATGAACTGTCACAATAACAGCGGACATAACGCGCTTTTCACCTGAAGAAGCAACAGTTGGGCTCATTCTGGCAGACAGCGTTCACCGTTTCTTCATCCGTGTGTGCAACACTCGGATGGCACACCAACGAATTTATACCTGACACGCTTTCATTTTCCTTATGTGTGACTCCAGTGACCACACGCACGTAAATATGGTCTTCACCGCTTCATGAATATAGTATTCAACAGGTGATGTCTTGAGCTCCAGGTTCACTCAGCAGTGTCTGGGCCTTCTGCCCTGGTTATCCCCCCACTGTGTTTGCCACATATTGACTTATTTTGGAAAGCAAATGGATTATTCCAGAACACAATAGCATTTTTATTGACATGTGGCCCAAACCAGCTACTTCCTTCACATTAGTGGATTATGCAATAGGTGACTGCTTGCATCATATAGCCTGTGCACTTCAACATGGACCAACTTGATTATGAACCCGGTGTGCTGGTTGATGTTTACATGGAGCATCAACAGCTCTGTTGATGTCCCCTGGCCATTAGGAGGGCAGAATACAGACCGTCCATTGATAAGGCCAACTCATTAGTACCCCATTCACCGCCATCAAAGCCTCCTCTCAACGCCCTTATCGACGTGAGTAGATCGCACCGCACAATGGAAGCTGAGGAACACACACTTCCTGCCTTTGCGCTGATGACAGGGGTTTGCTTTGGTGCAACGTGCATTACGTTTTACCATGGAGGCGTGAACAGCTTTGTGACAGACCCTAGCTGAGAAGAACTGCCTCAGAATTTAGTGGCAAGCATGCAGATGTGAGCACGTGCAACAACATCTGTGTCATGACCGCACCTACTGGTTCTTGCGGCGTTACGTATATCTGACAGATGACTGTGTGCTCATGACCTACGTACACGGGTATCCCTGGTAATATGCAGCCTGACGTGGTGTTTTATTAGAAACGAAGATGGTGACGTCCATGAACAGCTGCCTTGTCTAATGCTGTCAGGTCTGGTCATAAGGTTGTCTGCTGCAATTCCTTGGAACAAACGCTAGCCCCCTGTATTGGCAAAATCTGTACATTCACAGGAAATTTTTAATTTCCTTCCCTCATTTGAAGGGTTCCTTTGACCTCTTGACATGGCAGACTCAAGTTCTTGAAAGTCTTTACCTCTCTCTTCCTGCTTTGGTGGCACGGGCTGCATTTGGAGTCGAGTGCGAGTGGGTTAGCCCGGATTTCTGGCAGGATTTAACGTGGCGTGTGAAGCATGTAAATTGATTCTTAACAGGAGGAGGGGGTCTAGGTGGTAGAGGTGGGAACAAATGTCTTGCCTAATGCAAGGATTAGGTTTAAAAAAAAAAGGATAGGATTAGGGAGCTCCCTGTACAGCCTGAGAGGAACAAATTTCATCTCCTTCCTCTGTCTCCGTATGAGTTTAACGTGTGGAACAATGGATGGACTGTTGGGATCATGTGGGAAGTAGCACACGCAGCTGTAACCAATGCCTTTTCGGCTAACAGGCTGCTCTGGAAGTGGCAGCGTGCATCTCCTCTGACACAGAATGCTGCCCGACCCGATCGACAGCTCTGCTGGGAGATTTTTTGACAAAGGGACAGTTTGGTGCAGGGGGAAGACGCGGCGGTGGCCAAAGTCTGAGCCTCCCATCAGCCAGGGTCTGTTTCCTCATATTGCTGTCTGTGGATTCCCCGCAGGTTTGTTGAAGTAGGAGTTGCTGTGTGTACGTGCCTGTACGTGCATCTTACTACTTCCTTACTGGACTGAGTGATTCACACATATTCTCGACATGTGAAAATACACACACAAAGTATATGTTTCTACCTCATCAAAGAGCACATTGACACTTTTTCTCGTAGTCGTGTTGGTCCTACATGCTCAGTGAAACACCGATATTTCTGTGATGTAAATTTCTGCGTATTGATTTGCTCTATTTAGAGCTGAAAAAGTTAGTCGATTGACCACATTAGTTGATTAACAGAAAGTAAATCACTGACTGTAGTATTTTACAGAGCAACAATTCAAAAGATGACTTGATGCTTTTTTTTGGGCGTCCTATATGATAGTAAACTGAACATTTTAGAGGTTTGGACAGTACGTTGGATAAAACAAGCTGTTTGAAGACGTGACCGTGTGCTCTGAGAATTTTAGATGTCTTTTTACAATTTTTTTACTATTTTAATAGCTACATTTAGAATATATTCATCAACAATAAAAACAATTTGTAGTTGGTTGCAGTCTTACATTTTTCTGATATTAATTAACTTTCAGTTAATTTTCAATGCCAGTGTTTTAATGAAAATGTACAGCTGAAATAATTAGTCAATTAATCACTTAGTCGATCGGAAGAAATTCTATCACCAACTATTTGACTCTGGTAATAAAAACATTTTTCATTATTTTTGACGTTTTATAGAAAAATATATTAATAGATTCATCGAGAAAATAATTGACGGAGTAAAAGACAATGTGAATGATTATTTGTTGCAGCCATAAACATGTTTTATGTTAATTTAACAGAAGAAAATCTTATCTAGACACAAACAGATGTGTAAGAGATTTCATAAATACCTAAATAAAAAAAAATCTCAATCATTAACTACATGATCAAGGAACGAGTAAACTAGATAAGTGCGCGCGTGTGTGCGCGTTGGTAGTCACACGGCCAGGCCTACAGTGGTTTGCTTGAATTCCACCCTACCCAGGAGCAGATGTTCTGAGAGGAGCGGTGGTGACATTGCGGATATACAGTCACACCCATCTGTTGGTTTAGCAGCAGAATTGCTTGCTTTCATGAAACACCAAGCGTTGCTGGATCCGTATTTTATTGGCTCAAAATAGAACAACTTAAAACGGGAGCATTTTCCAAAACATTATGTTTAAATGTGCATATTAATTTGGATCTAAATGGCACAGCAAAGGCGGTAGATTTTGTAAACTTGTGGTTGCAGGAAGTATGGCGCTGTTGCTGCTCACATACTAATCAGGTCGACTCAGATGTACACATTCACCATGCCAAGCAGGAAGTGTTGTCATAGCAACCATCTCAGATAGGTAAGACATGTAGCGTAACAGACCTAATTTCTACTCGTTCCCATAAACGTGTCAAGATGTTTTGATTGTGACTCCTCGTCATGGCTGTCCGTTCTCCCTTTCTGCCTTTTGCACCGAAGCTGTTGCTGTTTTCATCGTGCAGAGCTTCTACAGTCGTGCTTATCGGGTCTGAGCGGAGGAGACCGTTTGACAGGCAGAAAGGTAGAACTGGCCTCTTCCCCCAAACAAGGAGCACGAAAGATCCACGTGGCAGGAGAAACCTCCTCACAGCTGCAGAGCTCGTCTTTTAGTTTTCCTGAGTTTGATCATGATGGGGTGGTGTGATAGCATGTTAGCACATGGCAGTTTAGGTTGGCCTAAGTTTGGTGCCGGCACTGCACACGGCTGTTTATCCTCCACTCTGGACAGAGAGAAGGAAGCAGATAAGGTCGGTGTGTTTAGAGTGTTAACTATGTCCCTCGTAGACACTGATCTCAGGTTAGATTTGCAGCTGTCGCTCACAATATCCAGGTTAGTAAATGAGCTGAGAAGCTGACTGGTCGTCATTATTTTCTTTTTATGATTTGAAGTTTATTGCCATTTTTCAGTTTTTAACACTCAGCACTGTACAGTTCTGAAAAAGAATAACTCATTTAATATAAATTAAAAAATATATAAATATAATATGATTGAAACAAACAGATAAATAAATAATGAAACAAATGCATTAAAATACACACAAAGGCCCTCAGGGTAGCACAAGATATTAAAGGTAGACATACAGATATTGAATACCGAATTATTTATTAATTATTTAGTGACACAGATCTGGTATTTTCCCCATTGTAAGATATAATCTCACCAGTATTTCTGAAGAACTTCACAGTGTAATGTTGCAGGCGTGGGGCAGGGAGTGTTTTCACTGTGTTGGTTAAATTAGTCAGATAATGAACTTCAGTTGCCATTTTGTTTCAGTCTATATATGAATAGCTGAAATCAGTAACTGGTTAATAAAGGCATCATAGCAGTCAGTTATAGACCTCAGACATGGTAGAAATATGAAATCAAAATTATAAATCTCGTTTACTGTTTACTTATAACGTTTAAGTATAATAAGGTTTACAGGTGTGTAACTTTTACACAACAAAAAGGATTAGTCCATATTTTCTAAAGAAACATCAGCTTGAAACCAGCTGCTTTTAAAGGCAGAATCTGTGATCCGATCAGAAACGAAAGGTTTTCTCTAGCAACAAAAATCCGAATCCGCGATTGAATCATTTGACATTAATAATGTTTGCAAACAGTAAAATAACCCCTTATTTTTCAGGTCCAATCTATTCAAAAGATTAAATTGTCGTTTTGCAGAAAATGAATCTCCAAGAATTACTAGAATCAACTCATTTTTTCATCATTTATCATGCTAAATGGTAAATGTTTGCTGTTTCCAACTTGTTAAACGTGCAGATTTGCTGCTTTTCGCCACATCAGGCCTGTTTTCACAGCAGACCGTTTTACTTGTCATTGCAGGAAAAGTGCCGTTGTATTAAAATGTCCTGGTGAACCTGCATGCACACCAGGACCCTGAAACTGAATCGGCTAAATGGAATTCGGCCATCATTCATTTACCCCTGTGTTTATGTGTCATTGTAAATTGAATGTAGTTATGATTTTCTGGATATTGTGATGAGTTAGGGTTATCATTTATTCTCATCGGTAAATTTTCACCATTTTCTGATGTTTTACTAATTAAATGATTTAAATAATAATCAACTTTTACAATGATGTACTGTGTATGAACATAATTTCTATTGCAAATCATACACCGTTACCCAGGAATCAACTGTGTGTGTGTGTGTGTGTGTGTGTGTGCGTGTGCACGTGTTTCTGTTCATAAGGACTGTGGACAGACAGGAGAATAATGTGTAAATGAGTCAGAAGGACCGGGAGTAAAGGTTATTTATAGATGAGTTGTGACAACAGAAAGTCTATTTTTAGGCCGTTAGTGATCTTCAAACTGCCACATACAGGGACGTCTCTCTGTCCTCCACCTGCTGTTACACTTCAAAGGAAAGAAACAATTCCCTCTGTTGCCGCCTCACTTTGCTACCAAATCGTAACAGGTGGATTATGGCCAACTTCTCAAGAACAGAAACACCAGTATGAAAACTGTTTTGAGCGCCCTAAAAGTGATCAGCATACAGTACATCTCCTGCTTTGTGGCCTGGTGCTCCGCAGTGGTAACGTCACAGGAGTGGATGATGCTTGGCGATCTGTAGGAACAAGGGAGTAGTGTGTCTCTCGCAGAACATTCACCTTAAAGCACATTTTGTGGGTTCTGCTTTGAGAGCTGCGTGTGTGTGTGTTTTTTAAGTACATAATTTGAAATTGGCATCCTCGAGTAGTGTTGAACGAGGGGAAACACTGTGTGATACGCTTTCACTATATTCAGCATGAAAACGTTTGTTTGGTGTTAACGTATTTTATGGAGAAAAGTGAGCTCAAAAGGAAGGTTCAAGTAGACGAAAGCAAAATACTAAATATTGTTAGAGCAGTGTTTTATGTGAGACAGTGATAGAAATCAACTCTGAATCAAAAAGCACTTCTGGGTTTAGGCTACTTTGGCACTTGAAGTTAAATAAGTGGTAATTATATTCCACAAATCTGCAGTGCCTTCTTCCTGCCACATGGTGGTGCACGCTGACTGCATCCTGCCTCCTTCTCGTTGCTGGATGCTTAACAAAAGGTTCAGTGGTCCAAAAATGTGACCAGGTGCTTTAGTGTGCTTTCAGCTATTGGTGTAAAGTGTTTACATTAGTAAGCTGAAAGCCAACATTCCCCCATTTCCCCCCCTAATTACAACTAACCCCCTTTATCAGTCTCTGTCTCCCTCTCGCTCATTAACACACACACACACACACCATCTGTCACTTGCTCCAAGCCAGGTGCTCCAAACATACTGTAAGCTTTTATTAAACGTCTCCATTGCACTTTGTCATTTTTGTTTATTCTCATGAGCGAGATGGAATGTGTGTGTGTATGTGTGTGTGTGTGCGCGCGCAAAAAAGGCATTTTCCTGCAGAGAGAGAGCATGTTGTGTATGTTGCACCTGTGACATGAGTCTGTTTTCAGTTATTTATCCTGTCAGATGGCTCAGTGCCCCTGGAGATCATGTTACTCTCTGGATTATTTACTGGAAGGACTCTATAGTAACCAACATAAGCAGAGTGTTATTAACATCCAGGGCTGGTGAGGTTCATTCTCTAGATTATTTATATGTATACAGTGTGTGTGTGTATATGTGTGTGAATATATATATATATATAAATGTATTCAACCATTAAAGCTAATGTAAAAAGATAGCTGAGGATGTCTCGGTTGACGCAATATTAAAACTTTGTAAAAGCACTCGCATCCAAACGCGATGAATACTAGGTGCTGTATCAAACGGTTAAAAAGTAGATTATGCTCCCACTATTAGGAGGCCTGTACCACCATGTGACGTTTCGGGCACAAGCCCGTCTTCAGACATGAAACTAATGCAGAGGCCATCCTTAAAAGTACCTGTCCAAAGGGGTCACCATACTACAGAAGTAGTGAATCTTGTAAATACAATGTAAAACCCTGTAAGTATAATTCGTGTGTACAATATATTCCAATCCACCTAAATATACCACAATATATCAGAATCATCAGGTAAATAAACTGTCATACGTTTTGGCCTGTTGAGAGGAGAGAAACCTCAAAAAGATACACTTACCTGTCAGGTCAAAGACAGTACCTACAGCATAAATAACTTAAATACCACATGGCTAGAGCTTCAGGTCTGAACCGTCATGATGTAATGACCTGACAGATAACTGTATCTGTTTGAAGTGTACAATGGAACTTTGTACAGTTCCTGGGTGTGTATATGGTGTATTTTTTATCTGAGGACTCAATTATGCATTTGTACTATTCATTACATGTTTTACTAACGTGCTGAGTATATTTTTCTAATCTCAATATGCCAAAAAATATGACCATTTATGACCCGACGGGTCTGTTATGTTGTATTTCGGTGGTTTAGAATATATTGTACATATGAATAATACTTACAGGGTTCATTGTACGTTTTTTGCTCACCATTCTGTAATTACATGACCCATCAGGCGACCCCCCCTTTGCACAGCTATGTCACATGGTGGTATAGGCCTGCTAATAAATGTTCTTGGGAGCATTATCTAGTGTGCAGACTCTGTTTTCTCTGTTTGACACAATATTAAAAAACATTTACAGACTGAACACTTTTGTGATAGAATGCATCCTGTATATATATATGCATGTCAGAGTAAATTAAACCTAATTTCTATGAAAGAAATTGGCATATTAAAAGATAAGGTTTCTACCGTTCCCTGTGTAAGTAATTTGTACAAATGTTATCTAAAGCCAGTTCTTCTGTCTGGTTGAACTGGGCAAAGTGCTTTGAAGTACTCCCACTCACAGGAAGACGCACCTTTTTGTAAGGACACAAACTCTCCTCACTTGTGGTATTTCCTCAGACATACACAGCATTTCATAAGACCTTTGCCCAAATATGGGCATATAATTTCAGCCGGCATGAACATGCTTCCTGTCAGATAGGTAAGGGGAGAATGCCTATGATTTCCTTTGTGTGTTCACAACAATTCCTGAATAGGAACATGTTGACATAGGCTGTGTGCTTTTAAACAAACTGTAGGACAGTTTTTATGATGCAGCAGAAGCATGTATTTCATCTTAAAGGCTCAAACAACAAATGAATCATTCATAACACTTAGTGACACTTAGACATAGTGTCAATCAATGTGTGTGTGTGTGAGCAGGCTGGAGAAACAGTGTCACTTTGATGGATTCTTTAGCACCCTTTATGAGTCTATGGGGAAGTTGCTGGCATCCCAGACAAAGGCCTGTGTGTGTGCTTCCTCGCTGATGCCTAGTCGGGACTCTGGAAAGGAGCTCGACACCTGTGGCATAGGGGTTCGCATCCACAAGTGTCTGTGCTCACACATGTTGGTGTTTGAGAGGAGAAACTGCACCCCTCTGTTTCCATAAGTCCTCGGGCCCCAAACTTTTTGTCCAACGCCACACTGCGTGTCTCTGTTTAAAACAAGCAGAAACCGGTGTCTGAGAGATGCACAATCGCTGCCTGTGTCCTTGTCCACAGTCTCAGTGTCTCCTCAGTCACTGAAATCAGGTGCCTCATTCACAGTCTGTCAAATAACCTCAAGTTTAAAGAGCACCGAAGGCTTTGTTTGACTCTGATTTATAGAGTCATTTTCTCTGTTCTGCTGCACGGTGGAACAAGGCCTCACATTTTGTCCAGGGACGGTTCTCGTACAGTGACTACTTGTGCAGTTACCTCACTGAACGGTAACAAATAGGCAATGTTCTCCCTCCACGGGCTCCTTATTGGAAAACTACACAGTTGTCTGAACCTTTTTTTTTTTTTTTCGCACCAGGAGCATTCGACCTCAGAATCTGCAATTCAGACTTTCAATGTGACTCCATTTGGAAAAAATGATTACATCTCTGTGTACACACATTCCTATATGGTGAGAACTTTACCACAGTAGAGTTTTGTTTGACATTTTCTATTTTCAGATGCGACCTTGTGGCAGTTTACACACTTTGGCCAAGCAGCCTTCTGTGTATTATCCCGTATTGATACTTCTTCTGCAGAGACTATGGACATAAACTTGATTTTAACTACAAATTGAAGTTTCTAAGTGTCCGCAGTCCCTTTTTAAAATAAACAAAACTACTTGTATGAATGAGACAGGTGGACCTAGTGACCTCAGAGTTGACCTGCTTGTGATGAAATGAATAGATCATGAAGGGAGAGGAAGTAAAGGGAGACGAAGGGAGGATGAGGAGGAGACAAACATCATTTTTGAAGGGATTGGGCTGGGCTGCAGAGGAAGTGGCCTCGGTGTGACCCACAGTGTGAGCCTATTCCTCCACCCGACATGTCTTTGAAACTGTTAGATGAACGGAGTCTCAGTGGTTGGAGGGAGGAGCAGCCATTCATGTGGTTTCTGATTAATTGTAACTCAGACCCCTTTGTGTGTGTGTGTTGGGGTGGGGGTTTGTAAATGAATCTGGCTGAGTGTAAGTCAATGCGTCTGTCTGCCTCCGTTCTTGATGTATTTTAACTTAGAATTTCAACTTTCATGCCTTGCTGTCTTAAATTTCTTGTAACCATGCTGAATCTATAATCTGACTTTAATGTGTTTTCAGTTCATCTCAACTTTCCCTCTCAAGGTATCTGCTGGGTCTTAAAAAGTATTAAAAGGTATTAAATCAGTTAAGCAAAAAGTATTAAAATGTCTTATTTGGTATTTTACAAGGTATTATTTTTTGGAGGTATTATTTTTTGGAGCATAGATTCAGACAGAATGTCTCGGTCTATATGATTCAGTATCCTTTATGGCAAATGTTGTGTTTCTTAGGCCAAATGGAAATGTTTATTAATTAAAATGTTTTGTTAATGTGAGAGAGAGTGAGTATGTGAATATTACTACTTTTAATAAACTTTGCCTTTGGGTTAGCCTCTACTTTATTCTCTTGTGTTTTGTTCCCTCCCAGCTGATCTGAATTATGTCAAACTAAGACTGTCTTGCAATGTCAGAATAAATGTACTGGTATAGTACTGTAAATGTAAGTCAAAGTGTGTTGCTGATAACCAATTACAACTTGTGGCGTTGCAGTTTTAAAATATGTTGAAAAGGTCTTCAAAGGTCTGGAATTTAACTTCAGGATTCCTGCATGTACCCTGCTTTCTGCATCCTCTGTTTCTGCAAATCTGCAGATGTTTAAAAAGCAAAACCAAAGGTACTTTTGACTTTACTGGTAATTCTGTGCTCTGTAGTCACATTGAATTCCCCATCATGCCACATCCTGAGTGACATCAGGGTTGTCTCACTTCATGGGCTTCCCTGTTTAAAAGAGGCTGTCCCCTGGTATTACACATGAATCTCAGCCCGCCACTTTGGTCCAGAAATATCTCTACCACTACTAGATGAATCGCTGTGAAATTTGCACAGGTTTTCCTGCTCCATGGAGGATATACCTAACCCTAATGACTTTGGTGGTTCCCTGACTTTTCCTCTAGTGCCACCAGGAGGTTAAAGTTTTAACTTACCCTGAGAAATATCTCAATATCTACAAAAGGTTGAGCAGACATTCCATGGTTAGCATGATGATGTAACCTTAGGGCTTTGGTGATCTCATGGCTTTTTCTCTAGCGCCACCATGAGGTTCACATTTATGGAGCCATAGGAGTGCCACAAAAAAGAATATATCTGTAAAAGAATAAGACAATAAATGGGGAAATATAAAGAGAAATAAATAAAAGTGTATATTTGACAAATAAAATATAAAGTATCCCTTTTTTTTCTCCTTATTTTCTCTTTTGCTTTTGCTATTCCCACATTCCTTTTGCTTTTCTCACTTTGCTTTTGAGTTCCCCTTTATAGAGCCAAGCTGTCAATCAAATGGCTTTAAGCGGGCCTTCGTTCGCAGGCTGAGTAATCATTTCATTCACACAAGAATATATATGTTGTGCATAGTATGTTAGAAGGCAGGGAGTGACTAATGAAAGATTCTACCCAGTTGCATTGTGGGAAATGGATAATCCTAAAATTTTTTTGAGATTTTTCCTTACTAGGAACGAAGAGTCAGGATATTTCAGCCTCTGCGGCTTCAATTTTGACCTTTCTTTTTTCAAATCTGTCTCTTGTCAGTCAAGTATTTGGAGGTCTAACACTAAATCACTGGAGTACTCCTTTAACTGGATCCTATATGGATATGTGCAAATATACATTTATCAATGAATGACTAATAGGACCTGAAAATCAGTTCTCTTCCAATCTACACGGTTGTCAGATTGGTGGGATTTTCCACATGGGACCGTACAATGAGTGCTTGAAAGTTTTAACAATAACAGGAAAGTCAACTTCAAGCAAACTCTTGAGACCTATTTACAACATAACACATAGTTATATTACTTTCTGTCCTGTTTTGAGTCCCATTCTTTCTGGTCGTAGCCCTTTGTTCTGACTTCGTCCCTCTTCCCACTCTGCACCGAAGGCCTTCACCTCATGTCATAAAGCATTCTTAAAATCAGTTACCTGGCCTTGGAAACAGTAAATGCTTGCAGAGTTTATTGAGAAATTAGTCATGACCTGATAGTACTAATACGTTTGAAATTCATCAGTAGATATTAACTTTAATAATACTTTGGTTTTGCAGCGGAGTAAATTCAGTAATGTCATGAATGTGCCTTTGTCACAGTGACTGTTGCATTTTTCTATCTAACTCGAGGAATCAGCAGTTTTCCCTTTCTTTTATAGACATTTTCCACTAACTTGTTCCTCTTTTGTGTGCATACATGTGTTACTGCTCATGTAACTTTTCTCGAGTGGTCATGTGCCGCAATCTCATGCCTGTCATTCCTGTCCATGTTTGTTCAGAAATGTCCCTTCTTGCTTGCAGATAATGTTGATCGCTGGGTCCTGAACTATATGCAGCCGTTGCTATAGATAAAGACACTATGAGACCACGTGACTTATCACTCACCACTCCTAAAGTTATCACACACTTCCCGTAGGCTGAAGGAAGGCTCGAGTGTTTCAGGATTGTGCGGCTTCTTTAAGATATATTAGAAAAGTGTGTTTTGTTTCTCAAAATAGATCTGTCTGATCTGTCTTTGGGGAAGTTTGACTCTTAAACTATTTGAACTAAAGGTGTTTTGGCTTTCACCTCCCATATCTTATCTAGGTTCAGTACTGAGATGATGACACACAATTAAGGGAAACTGCTCAGACTCTGGAAAGCAAACGATACCTACAGTGCCTCAGCCGGGCTGTTGAACTCTGATCTTAGGGGGCAAAGGTCAGCAGTTTGTAGGCAAATAAATTATTTTGCCCTCAGAGCAACACATTAGAGTAAGCACAGCTTCTCAAATATCTGCTGATTTAACGAGGTGGTGACAAAACATTAACTAATGCCTGCTGCAACGGAAGATATGAGTGTCTTGGAATGTGGATGCAGTTTCAATTAGCTGAAGCTAAGTCTATAAGTGATAGCTGTAGTAGCAATAACAAACTGTAATAATAACACAGTTACTTAACAGAATATATCTGTATATGAATGCACAAATCTAGTCATGCAGACACACTTGCACCTATACCTTTATTATTCTATGTACAAGGTTTAATAAGGCTGTGATAAGAGAGCGGTGTCCTACCTGAATCAATTTATTTAGGATGTTTCTGTGTGTTCACCTAGCAGGAAACCAACTTATTTTTTGAGCACAGTAGAGTTGCAACTAACAATAGGTGACATTATTGATTAATCTGTGAATTTTCATCTTAATGAATCTATTAAATGTCTGGTCTATTAAATGGGAGAAAATAAGACCCATCACAATTTCCCATAACTCAAAAGTGACATCTTCAAATTGCTTGTTTTGTGCAATCAGTTGGAAATCGACACGGTGTAGGTTGTGATTTATAGTTATTGTTCAGCGTTGGGTTCCCCCCCTTTGGCAACACCACGGCGACGTTAGATGGACGTATGATACGTGATCCGGCTGTATTGTGCTTCTATTATATTCCTCACAGTAACTGAGTTTTCATTCTTTCATTCACTTGTGATATAGAGCGCCAACGGGAAGGTTTGCTTTGTCTCATCACTAAATAGGAGAGTATTGCCTGCGCTTTGGTTTTTCTACACTTGTGTTGCTGAAAAAGAGAAAGTTATTGAGCCTTTCTTCAATATGCTTAACACATTGCCTTCATTGACAATATTCTCCACTGGCTTGTGGAGAAAACACAAGCCTGACTACCAGCTCTTGTAGTTACCACATGGTGTCTTTGCAGCTTCTGTAGTTCTGACATGACTTTTTCACGAGGCACATAACAGCTACAGTGGCTCCACGTAGGCTCCAAAGTTATGCTGTAATCCCTTAACGCAGAACTATAAATCCATTTTAAGGGCATTCTGGTGCCTTAACAGTGGTTGTTCTTAATTCTCTGCTGTTCTGATAGAAATGCTTTATGATCGGGTGAGTCAATGAGCCAACAGACTCCACTGCTTTGTGTCTCTTCTCCTGGCTGTAGAACGGGGTTCCTCCTGATTCAGCTCTGCATGGGACATTTCTGTGTTATCCCAAGCAGGAATTTTAGTGAATTCAATGTGAAATTTCACCACAATATGAAATGTAAAGTGAATTTTTGTTGAACTTCTCTGATGGTATAGAAAATGTTGTTTGCTCTCTCTCTGTCTCTCTCTCTCTCTCTCTCGCTCTCTCTCTGTCTCTCGCTCTCTCTCTCTTTCTCTTTCTCTTTCTCTCTCGCTATTGCTCTCGTTCTCTCTCTCGCCTAACCCTCCTGACAGAGGAAATCATGCAGCCTGCATTTTTCCACCACTAATCCCTTTGTCCTGTTTAACAGGGTTGGTAGCTGCTATTGATTTCAGAGCGGACTGATTTCAGAGTATTTGTCTTAGTATTCTCTTTTACCTCACTTTAGCATTGCAAGCCAGAATGTTACATGGTTTAATCTAATTCCATAGAAATACATTTAAACACAGTGAGCAAATTCAACAAAGACTGAAATGTTGTCATAATCTTTATCATTAGCTTTAAATATTGCATGTATACCTAAATACCATAGAAGGCACATACAGATATGCACTCACAAAAATGGACTTTGCACCTTCTGACACACACACACACACACAGAACATCCCCATTTATATCACCCTCTGACTAATCCCATTTCCTCTTTACTTGAAAAGCAAACTCTGCTTTACGACCTTTATGTTGTTTTCTAATGAGCTGTCTGACGTCCAAGCCATTATCTATTATTCCATCCATACACACTGTCCTTTAACCCTTTCTACTTCAGCTCCAGCAGCGAGGAGGAGGAGGGGCTGTATGGTGGCCAGCTAGCAACACTGCAGACCTCTGGCCTTTTCTATTCCACCTTCGCTGCAGTAGTAACGTGCATGCGGTCGAACCAGCTCAGGGGTGGAGGCTGGAAAGACTGCATGCGTTTGTTTATTGTTCCATATAGGCAGGGCAGTGTTGGGTGAGAGATGGAGATCCATTGTGTAGTATCTCACTGCCTTCGTCATGAATAGTAGCTTTCAGAGGCAAGAGGGACTGAGACGAAAGGCAAGGCACTCACAATAGCTTTAAGTTTTATGGCGTTCCTGTCGCCGGCAGCAGATTTTTGGCATGCAACCAAGTGCAACATACACACATCTGCACAGCTTGCTTTCTCCAGCTGAACTCTCCCACTCCCTCGCTCCCTCTCTATCCCTCCCACTCCCCCTCTCCCTCGCCCTCGCTCTCCCGCTCTCCCTCCCACGACCCCTCTC
>JAVQJF010057878.1:0-40901 GCA_036023855.1 Gadopsis marmoratus
GAAAACACAGATAATGAAGCATCATAAAGAGAGATAATAGTGTACTTTCCTGTGTGACTCCCTGGGTGTACAGTAATTGTTGTAGCATCGTAATGGAACCTGCATGCCTGTGGTGGGGGACATTTCGAAGGACCCTAATGTCATCATTATCTCCTGCTGAGGTTACCCATGTGAGTCTCCTCAGGGTCCACTTGTGTTGTGTCAGGCCCATGTCAGAGGCATTTTGGTGGTTCCTCCCCTGCTGATGTATCCTTTGGTCTTTTTGCTGGGGAAGCTTAGTAAATACACACTGATTAACTATGAACCAGCCTCAGATAACTATTGTATGTGCTGAATGTTACTCAGAAATGCCTTGCCAAATGCACTAGTCTTTTGAGTGGTACTCTACATTTTCATGATTTTTTAAATTGCACAATTTGACCTTTTCTGGGGTTCCTGTCTGTATGTCTAAAGGTTTTTAAGGCATGGCAAATGTACAAAGTTGATGGGACATCATTAAGTTAAGTTTATTTTATTTGACATGGACATATAGCAAAGGCATTACAACTGCAACATACATACAATTATGCAAAAGCACCAGATGCAGTGTACTTAGTATTTGTAGCAAAACCCTAATTTACATCTGTCCACAGGAGGCTCTTTTAAAAGTTAACCTTAGTACTGTCAAACATCTACTGATGGTGTAAAACAAAAGAAGAAAGTCAGCATACTAACACAACAACATGCTGATGTTTAGCAGGTTTACCCTCTTAGTTTAGAGTGTTAGCATACTAACATTGGTAAAATGCTAATGGGAATTTTGTTTTGCAGGTCAGAAACTTAAGTATTGGCCTCCCAGTGGCATTAGAGGAAATGTCAGGATATCACCAAAATCAGTAGACTTTATCTTTGTCCATAGAAAATTTCATGGCAGTCCATCCCATAGTTGTTTAGATATTTCAGTCTGGACCAAAGTGGTGGACCAACTTGAGTGGTTAAAAATGTACTGATACCATTTAAAAAAAAAATCCCATCATGCTGTAAAGGTGATGTAATCATCGAGTCGGTGAGTTTAGCTGTGGGTCAGACCTGAGTCCATGTTTTTTAACCTTGTGCTGAGCAATGTTTAAGCATAGAAGATCTTTGGCGACCGTGTATGTGTGTGTGTGTGTTTGTGTGTGTGTGTGTGTGACAAACTACTCAAAGATCCACTTGCTAGCTTTTCTGAGCTTTCAATCACAACTCACTGTCTTTTGGTAATTCACGAAAAAGCTGCATTAGTGCTTGTTTGCACTCTAACAAGAATATAAACGTTAGATCTAAAGTTAAGAATCGTCAGTAGACAAACAGGAGAAACTGGATGTCCATTGAGGATAATGACCTATAAATCTTGAAAGCTATAGCTTAAGTGAGAGCATAAGATTCAGTAACAAGTACCACTTTAAGGGCTTTATATAATAACTTCTGTTGACATTGTGATTTAGTGGCAGCTATTCCCACACAAAATTTGTATTTCATCAAATTACCACAAACCATATGTTACACAGTCAGACTGGAGCCTCTGAAGGCTCCTCAAGGTCTGTAGCCCCAGGGCATTTGCCCTCATTGCTCGGTTGGTAATCCAGCTTCCTGAGTATTAAACTTAACATTAAAAGAACAAGGCACTCATTTATCTCGGCTGCAGTAGTATCTTGCACGTGAAACAGTGAAACACCTTCCATCAATATCATCCTATCTAACTATTTACAACATGGAGGAAAGTGTTTAATTGTGTATCTTTAATAACAGAATCAGGTTCCAAGATGTGAAACTGACGAAGGAGGCTCTGCTGGTGTCTCAGTAATGTATTATTAGCCAGCTTTAAGCATGTTAATGCCTTTGAATAATTCAGCATTGGCAGAATGCGCGAAGCAAGGGGAATAACAAATGTAAGGTGTGCCAGCCCTCACCTTCTCCAACAAACAGCATTCATCTAAACCCACACCCCTGAGACCTACGCACATGCATGCATACAAATGCACTAAGCACTGAAGAACCCTTCGCCTCCACTCGTGCTGATGTCCGGCGACTGACAGCACTGAACAAGGTCAGGTCCTTAAAGGATAACACAAGATCCATGTGGGAGAGCCTCTGATCATGAAAATGTAAATGCTGGTCCCATGTAATGATTATGATGCAATGCAATCTGTACAGCTATGACTGGTCTTGAATAAACAGCAATTGATAGGCAGGCTAGCAGAGGAAGTACCTTTTTTTCATTATTTTAATTAATGTGTCAGAGGAACGCAATCAGGATGACTGAAGGGCAGTTTATGTTAATATGTTCAAGCATGGATCTTTCAAGAGGAAATGGAAATGAAAAGTAACAACCAAAAGCATTACAACTTAATCCTCTGAGTGATCACATGTCATTTTTGATTTGCACCTCCCAATTTCTTCATCAATATACAGTATGCATTGTCAACGATGGAGCCATACCACAGACCAAATGTAAGGTTACCTAACAAAGGTAAAAGGTCTGCAATAAAAAAATCAAATTCTTTGGTAGATAATTAAAATGGAGTGAAAAAATATATTAAGCTTCACTTTTTCTTTAAGCTTTAGCATTTTAGCCTGCACGTAAACTCTAACAAAATAAAACTAAAGAAGATATTAAACCACGCACACTTACAAAATGTCAAGGATGACACAATAAAGTCCAAGACTTATTGACAAATATGAGCCATGCTACTGAATCATCTGGGGATGATAATAAAAGAATCATTCCCAATGTAATTCCCGACACAACACTGCGTATTCCTCTCAGCTGCTGCCCATGCAAAACAGAAGAGAAATGTTCAGCCACTGACACACAGACACATCTTGAACAGGAACAGAATACTCTGAAGAACTCAGGAAAGTAGAGTAAAACCTGTTTTGAGTTGCCCTTGTGTCAGAACATCCTGCAGTGCCCTTGGAGGTGAAATGAAAAATTACCTTCATGCCTTATTGAGAATCAAAGGGAAGGAAAAATGGTGATAACAGAATTCAGACTTTATGTCAAGTATGTGAAGCTGATGTTTAATCTTCTGATTTAATGTTGCAGAATATTACCGTGTCGATAATAATTCAAGGAATATTTAATTTCTTTATCAAGTAGCTCTTCTGAGAGCCACGGACAAAGTTCTCTTCTCTCTTCCACCACTCAGTAGTTGTGCTATTTTGTTTCCCACGAAGGAGATTGCAACTTATTTCGAGGACCTTGAGTTATATGATGATAAAGGTTAGGATTTATTCTAACTGACAGTGCAGCTTCTCACCTTCAGCTTTCTCAGAAAACATATTTCACATTTTTGTGAGTGGCAGGAAAAGTAGGACATGAGATACATAGTCAGCAGATGGCTCTATTTACAGCAGATAAAGGCTTGTGGAGACTTTTGTTTTCTAAATTTACCCTGTTTAAGGTGTTTTCTGTTTTTGAGCAGCAGTCAGATGAAACAGATTCGCTTAACAGCCCATACATAGAAAATTACATATTATTAAGACATTGTGGAAAAGAAGTTCCCAGATCTTCAAAATGACTAAAATCTGTAATAGATTGTGTTGCAACAGACCTTATCAAATTTCAAGCTTACACTGCACTTATCATATTACATTAAACATCATCAAACCTTTTACAACAGACAACATACAGCCACACACACAATGTCAGTTACTTCTAACATCCTGTTCTATGCTCTAGGCTCATTTCCTGTTTTATTTTGGTAGCCTATGCTCTTGTGTGTATGCCCTGATTCCGTCATTAGTCCCTTTTCTATATGTACCGGTTCCTTTCCCTTGTCCCTTGTTGTGTCATCCTGTTTACATCACTGTTTGAGCAATTGCTTGCCCAGTGTTCAGGTTCTGTGTTCATGTCTTGCCCCGGTGGATGTTCCTCATACTCTTGTCTTCAGACTTGGACTTAGTTTGCTGTCTTCCTGCCTGTCTACATTACCCACATGTGAGGGCATTTTCTACAAATAAATCATTAAACTACTTTACACTGTCTTGACGTTGTTGTTGACAGCGGCTCAGAGATACCTTAGAAGCTCACATCTGATGACAAATCAAATGTGTGTTTTATGCAAATCTATAATCCTCAAATAAGTAAAATAAATTGGCTTCTTCCATCATTGTAGATACCGTCTCTAATCTTGATCAGCTATGGTCAGCCCTAATCCTCAGCTATTTGAACACAGAAAGTCTGACAGTTATTCTGCAGTAGCATAATAGGGATATAAATTATTTAGCTTACAGGCATTTTTCATTGTTGACTAAACTAACGTTGTTTGTTTTTGTAGTTAACTCACTTTGGGCCTCATCTGATGTCTTATTTAAAACAAAATGTTTATTTTGAAACAGTACAATATACAAATAAAAACATGGCAATAAAAACCATAAACATTTGACGACAATGAAAGGGAGCTCTTTTAATAACTAAAAGCAGGAATTAACACATATCAATGGTGTGTTCGAATCACTTTCATGGCTGCAGGGAGGAAACGGTGAACCTATTCAAGTAAATGGTAATTTCTTTAATCTGAATTTAAAGCTGTCTTCATATTCTGGTGCCAGCAGCTGCAGCTGACAGTGTGCATTAGGCTTCGGAGACGTTGCAGCATGCTGGTTGTGTGATTCATGACTGTTGGCAGAGCTCCAAAAGACACTACTACACTCAGATGAGCATTTTCCAAAATGTATGGGTCACCAAGACAAGTCTCGGAAACGCTTGCCTTCAAGTCGAGTCTTGAAACACTCAAGTCTCAAGTAAATCAAGTCTCGATTCTCCAGCGGTGCCTGCTAACCGCTGACTTTGTCTGTCTGCTGTTTAGTCCTGGGCAGGTATAGTCGGTTTACAAGGGGTTCTCCGCTTAAAAATGGCCTGCTGCATCACATGATATAACACGAATTAGAATGGTGAGACTGAATCAAAACAATGGGCTGAAAGATGCTAAAACTAGAGTCGGATGACAATTCTCAATGGCTTTGTCGCAAACACTGGCTAGCACAGCAGCCTGAGACATGACACCAGAGAGCTACAGTCTTTGAACTGCAACCAACATTAGCGTTCCAGCTAACATCTCCCTGTCCACGTTTTTATTGCATCTTGACTTGCTGGAGGAGTTACCAAACAAACCGTTTTAAAGACTTAATGAACCGCTAATGTCAGAATGCAGGCTAGATCCCGTGGCTCATTAGCTAGCCGTCTGTGGCTCATTGAACGTCTCACAAACACACTTGAAAATGTCAAGCTTGCTTAGTTGAAAGGCTAAATTGCTTGCTAAAAATATCCGTCGTGGTTGTGAATGTGGGTCTACGCTAGTAAAGTCCATCTCTGAAATGGCATGTGTCACATTGCTTTTGATATGGCCAATTACTTTGGACTCGCTACCAACAGAAATGGAGGGTACACTTAGCAGGCTAACAGGCAGCTCACTGGCTAAATTTACATGCAGGCACATTTCAGGTTTTTTAACCTGGTCAATCGAGTGAAGTGGGCTTTCTGTCAACGCTTGTAAATGTCATACCTGAGGACCGTTCTTACGTAAAATCTGGCTCAGAATCCTGGTTTAATTCCACAATAAACAGCATTAGTGGTACATAAAACCTCCCCTCAAAACTTGTCAGGGCTATTCTGTTAATTGACTTATTCATGGCGAAAGCATTTGGGACACTCGGGTATTAAATGTTAATGTAAACACTGTAATCCGGATTAAAACGGATTAGACCAAATTATCGCTTCCATATGGCCAATAGCAGGCAATTAGAGTCCATTCCTTAAAAATGGAAAACTTAGAAGCCAAATATAACTACTTAGTATTTTAGGATATTCTTAATATCTTGATAGTTTACTGTCTATTTTACTAACCTTTGATATTATGATCATTAGTGTTATGCTAATATTTGGTGTTATGCTTCAGACTCATGAAATCTAACCACTGATCATAAATCCGACTCAAATCAGACTCACCTTGAGTCTCTCTTGTTGTTAGATCTGGCTCTGTCTACTCTCAGACATGTTAGGATAATTTATAACCTCCCAGCCTCAAAATGATGTGTCACACACTTCATTACCATGAAGACGAATGTCTTCTGATACTATTGTGACTCTCTTCAAAGGCAAAACTATTAGGGTTTTTTGTTGTAAAGTGGCCCTACACAGCGCTGTCATTCAGAATTCTTGACTTCCAGCTGGAAATAGCTGCAGATGACGCTGCATGATATCCCCATGGCGGATAAGCACTTGCATCTCGGATTGAATGAGACCACAATGAAGGCCAAAAGGCAGCATTAAGATAAGACCCTGCCTGCAGTTGATAAATGAACTACTCAGCGTTTTCTTTGCTCTTTATTTCTCTTGTTGCACCTGCCAGAATCTAGCCGAATCTTCTTAAACGGCTTCCAGTCAGCTGTTTGAACAGGCAAATGTTGCCGGACCTATCAGGCTGTCATGCAGTTTTTCTTTTCAGGAGATGTATCAAAACAAAATGTGGCATTTCATAATGCTACCAACTTGACTGGTGCTGTCTCCTGAACATATGCACTGTCTCAGACAAACAAAGACGCTGCTGTCTGCTTCTTTTTGTCTGGTTATTTATAGGCAACACAGGTTGATCTCGTGTTACACACATTGCTATCTGACCACATACATGGTGCTGTGAAGCAAAACCGTTATTTCATTCTGTGCTGTGACTTTTCCAAAAGTTCTTTAGCTTTTTGGAAACCTCTTATTTTTTTTTAAAGCTGAGAAGAAAACCCAGCTTAGCCCCAAGCAGGACTGTGGGAGTTTGGCTGCACCTGAAATATGACCAACATGTTTTAAATTAATATACGGACAAATCAATGATTTACCTTCATGTTGCAGATTTTCACTCATGTTTCCTAGATGAGTAGCACTTGGTTTTGTTTTTTTTTTGCAACATTTACAATGACAAAATTAATTTAGCAAGCAGCAGTGAGGGATTGTAGTAGCTGTGCTCTATAATCCACTGGTAAGAACAAAAATGTGCTCATCTCTCTGTAATTACAGCAAGTGTGTGTTATGTGATGCTCGTACTAATTCTTAGGCTTTATGTGCAACTGTAGCTCCATGACATTGTTTTGGAAGTAATTACTGTCAATGCGTCAGTGTTGCCCATAACAGTGATTTGACAGTCCAACAACTCCAACTGCTTTTTTGTGCTTTCCAAGCTCAGTTATAGCTGGTGCTGGTGGACTGTTGTGCAATGCTTGATTAACAAAGAGTGGACAAGTTATGAGGTGTCACAAGGTACAAGCCCAAGTCAAGGTCCATTTACTAGCTTATTTCATCCATAGCACTTCTGTAAAAATATTGAGCATTTTGTGCATTTTGTGCCCATTTACTGCCAGAGTGGCAGTAAATGGGCCCATTTAATACACTTTCATTTGCACTTATGTGATTGCAGTCCCTCTTGGTTTTCCCAGACAACATGTTAATAAGGGTTGGCTTTACTCCAGTGCAGAGGGTGGTGGTAACGTGCCTGAAGCTGTCTGGTAAAACACCAGTACACTTGGCACTTTATCAGTTTCGTTACAACAACAGTTAGCAATAACTAGGTAGCTAACTATCATAAACACATGGAAGAATTTAAGGCTCAGTGTATCTCCAGCTGCTGTTCAGAACCTGTAGAAGCTTTTTCCAGCGATTGCTTTCTGACGCAGTTACACTTGGGAGTGTAATAATTTAGTTAAACAATCCTAACTCAAGGTCAACTTACACTTGTCAGCTGAGCTCCATCCACTGAGCAAGACCCTGTGATGTGGTTGGAAGCTCCAGAAAAAGCTAGTCAGTGAACCTTGAGCAGCAAACAGCTACTTGCATATTAACAGATCCATTTCCATGGCATCCGCCTGATGAAGAGTAATGCGACTAAAAGTTCTGGAAAGAGCCACTATGTGGAGCTTTAGTTTGGATCGGTGAGTCAGATGTCGTTCTTTTTTTGTTTTAATGTAGGAAAGAATGAGTGAAAACACTAAAAGTCAAAATGTACTTTATTTTACTTTCTAGTTCTACGATGTGCCTGTAAAGATGCAGAGACTCACCCACAAAGAGGCAAAAAGGAAATAAGATGTTGAACAAGCAAGTTATTATAATTGTCACATTCAGCCATCTGCGACACATAATTTTTTTTAATGATTCAACTCAACGCTGGTTTGTCAAGATACGATTACCGTGAACTTATGAACTCCTCGTGCTGAGTTTATCTTCTATTGTCTTTTAGCAAATTTGACATTTTCGGGCCCTGTCGGAAGGTGACTAAATGCTGACTGACAGTTTGAGATTTTCACAGATTAAAAGTAGAGACAGAAATAAAAGAGAAGTCATGCATCACTTAGAAATGCCAAAGGCAATTCTTTTCTTGTTTGATATGGTGAGCCGATTAAATCCTTTGCTGTTGACTGGGCTCCATAGTAAGTGAAGCCTTTATGGGAGAACTGGGGCGCATAATGAAATCTGCCAACCGAAGCTCACAAGAGCAAAAAAAATAAAAAAAGTCACTTATTGTCATAGGCGCCATTCATTTAGCTTTCACTGAAATCCATAATGCTGTTTATTTAAGGATTCCCCTCATGTTGTTAGTTTGGCATCTTTAATAACATGTCAGAGTGGATATTAACATGTGCATTTTGCCATGTGAGCAAAGCTACTTCCCTCCTGCGAGAGACGTGTGACCCTCAGAGACAATCCTTTGTGACAGGGACCTCAGCTCTGTGCAGACCCTGATAAAACATTTATGGGAGCCTAGTGGGGTCACCTTGGGATCACTGTTCTGTGTCTGCCTGCACAAGCCGGACTCCCTGTGGGATTGCATTATCGTCACTTTTTCATCACGCAGGTTCATGAACCAGTTACGGCTGCAGTAGGCAATGTTATTTCATTATAATTTTGGTTGAAATAACTTATTCTGACCATTGCTTCCAAGGGTTCCTTTAAAAAAATAAAGAAAAGTGTGTATGAGCACCCGTCCCTTTGTATTAGTTTTCTATAAAGCTAGACGTAACTAGCCAATCCCAGGGACTCTACAAACAGTTGACGAAATTGACGTGAAGCAATCAGCTAGAGAGAAGACGTATCACTCTGTGGAGCTCACAAAGGATCAGATTCTACCTCTGATTCAGACATAATTGGCCGAGTAGAACCAGATGTTAGTTTGCTAGGTAGTTACAACGGCTGACAACTTTGACCTTCAGCTTCAATGCATGCAAACATGTTTGGTGCGTCTTTTGGTGGGAGGGCCTTGGCAAAGTGATACGAGGCAGCAGAGAAAGAAGCACAAGATTTTGCATTGTGCATGTTCAAATTGCCTACATCAGCTTTAAGTCTGATTCTGAAATCTTGGAACAACACGGCAATAATGGCCGGATCTAAAAGTTGATTAAAAGGAAAACAACATTCTTGTCCACTGTATCACAAATTTATGAGTGTAGTATGTCAAGCTGCATCTCTAAGTGACCTAATTATGTCCTGTGCCATACAACAAACAAAACATAAAGTTTAAAGTTTTCTATGCATTGCATTACATGTTTTTCGTACAGTGTGCGAAAAAAGTAAGCTGATTTATTTATAGGAGCCCGTTTTTTTTTTACTTGTGCAAGTGCACAACAGTACATCTTGGCTGGATTTTTTGTTTTATGTATGTGCAAAATATAGATCAGAGGGTGTGGTGATAAAATATATGCTCTCAGTCACTGATCACTCTGAAAATGGTGAGCTAACCACAGCGACGACGCATGACGAGTGACAAATGAAAAATCAGCTTCTCCAAGAAATTGTGTGGTTGTCTGGATGGTGCAGAGCAGCACGATGTGAATACACAGCACCACAAATCTGCAGCCAGAGGCAAATGGTGTGGTTTCTTTTTTGATTCAGCAGTTAATTAGTACAACGATGATAGAAACAAATATTACAAAAAATGTTTACATGATCACATCAATCTGACCCTATTTCAGTCATCCTACTGTATTCCATGTTGTAAACGTTGCATCATATCTTAAAATGTGACACAGCACAATTTCCATTGTAATGACTTTTAAGAATTAAAAGATTTTTTTATTTTATTTATTCTTTAAATTGGAATGAAGGCTGTGACGTACAGGATTAATGAGCTCTGGTAATCTGATGTCTCCCACATGAATGGGCAGGATATCTAGTAATTACCAACCAGTCTGATGTGTGTAGGTGAGGTGTATGGGGCTTACTGTGTAGCAGCTTGGAGTCATTTGCATGTAATTTAACCAAGGTAAACACAGTGGACTGCGAAATGGCACTGCGCTCTAGTGTGGCTCATCTCCAATCAGAGGCTGAAGATTAATCGGCATTTAATGAAATGATGAAATGAAGGAGAAGCTTTTTCATACAGTATAAAACTGCTGTGGACAACAGCTTCTGTAAAAAATGGTCATTAATTTATAGATAACTGCAGCCTGCTTGATTGATGTTTTTTGGGGACACTTTAAGCCTTTATTGGATAGTGGAGAAAGACAGGAAATGTGGAGAATGACATGTGGCCAACGATCCAGCCAACCAGAAATTGAACCAGCTACTCGCTGCTTATGCCAAGTTGTATGCACCCTAACCACTTGGCCATTGGGTTTATTGGGTTGTGCAATTTAGTATCAAGACTACTTTGACGCCAACAAAGTGGTGAAATGGTTTGAGTGCTTATTAAAAATCTGAACTGATTTAATCAGTACTATCAGACACAGCTATTAACCTTATTTAATTCATTTCCCTTTTCTCTGCTTTGTCCGTGTGTATTCACAGTATTATTATACCACAGTGAACAGATATACTGAAAACCTTTTTCTTTTTTGCTGAGATTTAGATGAGAAGATTTAGAACTTTAGAGGTGCTGGTTGGCTAGCTGTTTCCAGTTTTTTGTTTTGCTAAGTTAAGCTAACTGGCTGCTAGCTTTAGCCATATATTTATTGGACCGATATGGGTGGTATTGATTTTCTCATCTAAATCTTGGCAAGAAAGCAATAAAAGGTATTCCCAAAAATGTCAAACTTTTCTTATCTTGGCTACAGTGGGGCAGGGTAACAAGCTGAAAACACCTCTACATTTTTACCTTACACAGTTTTTGTGGCAAACGTTCGCACATCCAGCAGACACAGAGCAAAATTAGCATTTATTTAAGGTGGTGTTTTGTCCAATAATCACTCTTTTTAGTCCTGTTTTTCATTCCACCACCAGCTATAGATGCAAATTTTGCCGTTTGGTGCTGGGGAAGTTGGTTAATTAGAGTTATTTGCTGAAGACAGCTGCCTGCTGGCATGTTGATGAGATCAGAGTTTGCGGACTGGAAAAACAAATAAAGGACCAAAAATAGACTAAATGGATTCATAAAGCTGAGGGGAACTGCAGAATTTGGTGATAATTCTCTGTTGGTTTGTCACTACAAGCTACCCCTTTCACATTACTCATAGCCATTTGATCCAATTGATATCAAATATTGATTAGTGCAGCTTTAAAGTAGCATTTGACCCATTTTTAATCCTGTTTCCTTGTAATAGTCACATTGATGGACACTCATTAAGGCTGTGAACCTAAGTCCAACCCAGGCCACCTTGCACAAATGATTACAAAAGCAATATCTTTATATTACAAATGTGCAAACATGGCAGCAAATATTATTGTGTGACAGCACCTTAAATCCTTAACCTTAATCAGCATGGCTGTTAATCTTAAAACTTGCAACATCCTATCAACACATACACCCGTACACACAAGATATGACTAAATATACTTTAAATAAGCTTAGCAGAACCCACGTCTGCAAGCATTCTGTGTTCAACCTTGTCCATACAGCAAAATGGAAAATCTGTTTGAGTTTTGCAAGCTCAATAAACACAGCAGATAGGGACTCCTTTATCATTCTGTCTCTAAGAAAGTAACAGTACTGCCAGACACAAAATATGCAGCTTCAGTTATCAAGTTTTGTGAACATTTGCCATCATCCTGTATGGGTCCTGCTTCTTACTTCTTTAAAGTGCTGACGCCTTAAACTGGCATTGTTTTAAAGACATCAAGTATGCCTGCCAAAATATCTGCCGGCTTGTTTGTTCACTTGACTCCAATTAAATTTTTATTAAAAATGAATGTGCTTTTACTTTTAGTGTGGTGTTCACTATGGCAATAGCAACGGCAGCTGCAATTTTCATAGGCTGGTGATCCCTCCCTTCCTGCCATGTAGCCAAGATGACAACCACTGAGGGTGAGAAGTGTCCAGCGCTCCACACTCCACTTTTTGACTATATGACTACACCATCCAGGCACTCATAGTACACTGCATTTTTTCATAAGTCAGTGTGTGTCAGTGTGAACACACTTATGCACTCAAAATAGCAAGTGTAAGTATGGAAAAATGCAAATTGAGACACAACACAGGAGTGTCATATTAAATGCATCTTGATGGCCCTACACACACACACACACACACACACACACACACACACACACAGGTGTTTTGAGTTAGTCCGATTAAATATCCGCTTACGTTGCCGATGTATTGAGCAATGCTGGGAATTGTTTGATTGTCACCATACTAATAAGGGTTAAATAACTAAAAGGAGAGAGACTGAGATGTCAGTCAAGCCAAGTCTGTACAGGCCCAGTACAGGGTGGACTTGCAATGTGTTAGGTCTGTGATTTAGTTTTCTATTGTGGAGACATAATTTAAACAGTATTCATTTCAAAAATGATGATCTGTTAGTTCACATTAGTGAGACTATGTATTAACACAGTATGTACAAACTGCTTAAGAAGCCCAACATTTGGTGACATTGGAGGAATATAAATAGTCAAAACAGTAGAACTATAGATTTTATCTTCTTCTTGTTTTACGGCAGTTGGCATCCAGGTGCACCACCGTCACCTTCTGCTCCAGAGTATGGACCAGACAGCAGGTATACTATCTACATCACCTCACTCAATACAAAATCCCCAAACAAACAAACACTCTATCCATACTTATCCATCATATCCTGTAAAAAAAACCCTGTTTCCCTTAAAAAAAGCTCACAATACCCTATACGACCACCTTCCACTCTGGAGAGTGGAACAGACAATAGACTCAATATCTACATCCCTCTATCTGCTCAGGTCTCCCCCCAACAATACCCTGATTTTATGTACTTAACGTCACTGTATTGTTTTGTTTTGTTTGTCATATGTTTTACTTTTATGTTCTTATACTTCTCTTTCCTTGTAGCTGTCTTACCCTTGTCTTTTATATATGTTTAATGTTTTGTTTTTTTTATGTATTCAGCATGGGTGGAATCCCAATCCAAATTTCCCATAATGTGGGGCAATAAAGCAAATCTAGTTACTGCTTATAACAACTACAAGTTACTACGGCTTGTGGTGAGGGGACAGCTTCTGCAGGACCTGTGTCGCCATCGTTGTTTGAATGTGGTGTGAATGTGAATGTGTGTTGGTCTGCCCTGTGATTGACTGGCGACCAGTCCAGGGTGTTCCCCCGCCTCTCGCCCAATGTCAGTTGGGATTGGCTCCGGTCCCCCTCCTCCCGTGACCCTTTGGGATAAGCTGTATAGATGATGAATGAATGAATGAGTGAACTTGGTCCACTTTAATGACCATTGATGTAGATTTTCAGTCTATCGTCTGTTCCTGAGTGGAAGGTGGCGGTAATGCACCAAATGGATGCCAACCGCCGTAAAACTACATTAAGAAGAAGAAGAAGAAGAATGACCACCACAACAATTTGACAACAGCACTCTGACAGCAGATGCAGTAATGATGCAATATTCATTGTCTTATGTTGTATCACTTCACCAGCTTATGCAATAACTAACACAACAGGCAATGTGCACATCATTATGTAGTTCCCTACCTACACAGGATGTTTTCCACAAAAAAATATTTGATTTATTTATTACTAAACATTAAATAAATGATGTAAATTATCCCAATAAACATGAATAAAATATATGTAATTTTACATTATCTTAACAATACTGTAGTTGCCATGAGGAGATATTGTAGGAATAATAAAACATTTAGCCAATAAGTTCAACATGAAGATTTTGTCTAATGTGACAAGAGCAAACACAATTCTTTCTGACAAAATAGTGTCATACTTGATTATAAATATAATTCTAAGGGGAAATGGTTGGCTTAGCACTTGGAGAGAAGGTATACAGTATACAGCTTCACATTTCTTTTTCTTTTTAATATTACACATGCAAAAGTCATCTGGGAAACCAGTTTCATCATATGTATGGAGCGGTCTTTACTGAACTTGTCCAAAGAACTGACAGACAGCATAAATCATTAAAGTAAAACCTAAAGGTTTATTTTAAAATGTTCAGTTAGATAATCTTCCTTTGGGTTATCAGTTTAAATGAACTCAAGACTAGGCTACATGCAGGACTATGCCTCAGAAACCATGCCTCAGAAATTAACCCACTGTCAAGAAAACCGGCCCATTAAGTATCACCTGGTGTGAGACTGGTCCCCCGAGCAGGGCGATCGCACCATGAAGTCAGAGGCAGGAGTGAATAGGGGTGGGGGGGAGTGTATGTTGCTATAAATTACACATTTCTTTTTGTTGGAACATTGGTTCACAGGTGCGAACCTCATACTTAATGGATAGTGTTACATGTACTGTAGGTGCTGAGGGACAAGATTCCCTGAGCAGGAGAACCCACATTTCTCTCAGTATGAATGCTGCCAGCGCGGATCTAATTTAAATGGACCACATGAAGCAGCACAGGCCGGTTCTTCCTTTATTTTGTGTTAAAATGTTCCACTTCTACTTCTGTTGCCATGTGTGTGACAAATCCAACATGTGAACCCCTCGCTGTGTTTCACTGCGAGTTTGGTAATGCCATGTTTTCTCTGGCTTTTACATCAGTGTTAATCCAACAATAATATTGGAGTTATGTAAATGATGAAATAATTGCAAGGCTCGAACGATGAGGGAAAGACAACCCAAGGACCCTCTAACTCAGTAAACAATGTTATTCTCGCTGAGTTCACAAAGCAGAATTTCATCTACAAGAGTGAAATTCATCCATAATTCATAATGAGTTTCACTCAGATGCCACATAATCAGTTTTTCAGACATATTCCATTGGAGTAATCAAACATTCAGACAGATGGCAACGCATTGCACACTCACAGACGGACACAAATCACTAAACCTGCTCCTCTATTTTGTGGTGTGCGTGCAGCCTTTCAGTATGCATGTGCACACAGGTGCATTTTGGAGCACATACGGTTGGTGTGCAGAACAGTAATTGCTTCATGTGATAGTGCTAACAGGCTGTGAAAGTCAATATAAAAAGACTCTGGATTGTCTGCCTGTCAGACACGACAAGGACGAGCTGTTGCTCACGACAAGACAGTGTTCATCAGTTATTAGGGTATTTATTATCTGAGTCCAGCAACAGGTTAAAATACCATATATTTTAAATAGATCTTAATATGGAAGTAGGGGTTTAGTAGGAGTTTATGTTTGTCCCCTCTTTTTTTAACTAGGATATATATAGGTGTAGTACACCAGTATTTGTGGCAGGACAGAGGTTTAACTTTGCTTTTTAACCCTTAATTACCAATATGTATAGTCTATTTATAATACTTCCTGCAAAGTGACACAAGTGAATGGAAGTAACCGAAGACATCGGGGCATTGATCACCCCGTCATCTTCTGGAGAGAATTCAATCCAGTCACAAACACACACACACACGTGTATATGTGTTTTCTCATATTTTCTTGATTTTTATGAACTGTACCTTTTTTTTTTCTTTTCTTTTTCATGTCATTATTACCCGAATATGGACATAAGTGGAGACGCAAAACAAAACCTCTTTCATCACTGTATAGTTCTGTATAGTTCTGTATAGTTCTCAGGTTTATCAGTGAAGTGTAACCACACTACAGACTGGAGTGTCTGCTAATGGTGACAAACAGAGTGGCAGCTGTCTCATGTGGACGGGTCCAACGCGGGTTGAATGCACACAGAATAAACTTGGCAAAGGAAAATAAGTAATTTACGCTTACAGTTGTTGTATTTTCCAGTGATGTAGTCATCTAATAGCACATAGTCACCTTGACTTGAAGAAAGATTACCAGGCTATGTTTGCAGGCAGAGCTTTTAGGTGTGTGAGGAGTTTAGTTTCATGTAATACATGTGGAGCACAGTCCATGGCAGTAAACATTTTGTTTATTATATTAAGACAATTGTATATCTATTGTATATATATTCTGGTGTTTGTTGTAGACATGCATATTAATATTGTGATTGGCTTAAAACATATTGCACAGCGATAATGTACTTTTGTTCTGCTGTGGAATAAGTATTACATTTTGTCATTCGAGGTCTTAAAAAGATATTAAGCATGCATTCAATTTGATTTCAGAAAGTGTGAGCAGGACAATAACTTGTGCGCAACAAAATCCATATCTTGTGCACACAAAATAAAGAAATGTTGTCTTCAGGGACTTCCCGGGGCTCCGTACAAAACAGAGTTTTAAAGATAGTGACTACTGAACTAACATTATTTGCTATGTGTAGGCAAACAAGTAGCCAAAAGAAACATATCTATGAATACTGCTTTGACAGATAAAGTAGCTCAACCCATTGATGCTATTTCACCTCAAGAAACCTCTACTTGTGTAGCTTATTACTTTCAACAAAAGTGTAGGGTTGCTTTACTACTTCCAATGAGGAGCAGCATAGCTTCCTTAGCTACAGTCTCAAAAGAGTTTCCCCAACACTGAACAGTGGCCACTGTTTCTGCAAAGATAAGTTGCTGTTTAAATTTTTGAAATGTAATCTTTCATAGCTGTGAGCACCACAAATGTAATTCCATTCCCCTCCATTGTCTTGGGGTGGTGACAGAAAACTCAAAGGACTTACTTGAGAAAATTTTAAGACTAGAGGCGAGTGAGAAAATAAAGTGTGGCTATTTTTTAAAGCTGGTAATTTCGGTGAACCCACCCTGTAATACAGAAAAAGCGCATTCAGTTGATTACAGTCGTAGCTAAAAAGGTCTTTCGTGATGCTTCACATCTTGTTATCTTACAGCTTTTCCATTGAATGTTAAAGCATGGCAGTTGAACACCATTTCAAATTAGTAGGTGAACACTATAATTAAAAAGCCTTCCTGCAAAATGACCTTTTCAACTGAAACATTCCATTCCAAATTGCTGGAACTTCTTGACGCTCAATCGAACGAACCTGGGCTGCCTCTTTTTTCTGGCTCTTTTCCCTTTCATATTTTAACATCTCACCCCTATGGCCGCCTTTTGTGCTAGTGGGCGCTATTATTTGAAAATTACGGCCATTAAAAGTGACACACTGTTCAATGGCTGTGTGTCACAAAATGTTTCTTGAACACTGTATGAAAGCTGAAACATGGAGCGTTCATAAAACACAAGGAACCAAATTTCCTGTCATTTTATTAGCATTTGTGAACTGCCTTCACTTGGCTGGACTGGAGCCAGCGCAGCCCGGAAAACCACATTTCATAGTTAGAAAAGTGGGAACGTGCATTGAGATGCTAATGTCCTTTTTGAAGGGCTGAGTTGTGGTGAGTGGAAATCAATAAGACCAGCTATAAGCTCTATGTGTCCATCCAAACCAGTTCAACTCATTCCATTAAATCCACCTGGTTATGGTTACATTTAGAATCATGATCTCTCTGTGCGCCACAGGTGACATTTTAAAATAAAGCTCCTTCCCCGTCAATAGTTATGATGAAGATGTCACATGTAGCAAGTCAAAGTGTTGTCATCTCGGGTTCTGCGGCATACAGTTGGCTATCTCTGTGTGGAGCATCATTATGCCACCATATTTCCTTTGTTTGTTATGGTTTAGGGATGTAGTAATATGGAAAGTAGTTTTCCCTCTCTCTTAGCTTAATATCAATGGTTATTTATAGATTTCACATGAGCTGAATGGATTTCCCATATGCAATTATCTCAGTCCCCACAGGACTATTGTAAAAGACTAAATGATTTCTAAATTGTGTTCTGTCTACAAGGCAGCGTTTATCATGTTAAGAGGATTCCTCCCCTCCACGCTTTCCCATTACAATTGATATTTTGAGTTGAGGATGTTTTTTACAATGATGTCTCCTTCGCCTCTCCTCTTCCAGGAATGTCCTGAGCGCGCCACAAGGTTTGCTTGTGAATGTAGCTGTTTCACGAAAAGTCAGTTTGCCTTCATCCCAGAGCGTCGGTGAGCAAGATGTCCGGCTGCGTTCCCATTAAGAACCTGGGTGGGCCTCTGACACTTTCTTTGTCAGTGTCTTTTTCTCCCAAAGCCTGGATTTTATAAAGGAAACACGCCACACTTTTGCTTCCCAATGAAGGTTATTCACTGTTTTTATGTGTCAGTTACTCACAGAGTCAGTGATTCAGCAAAAATGGTGAAATGAAACGATAGTAACTTCCGACGCCCTTCCAGCTCTGGACAAAACACTTTCCCCATAATCATCTTCAAACTTCCCAGCAGCACAGCTCCCGCTTGAATCCCACCACGGCCCCTGTTTTATGAAGACGTCAACAGCCATCCAAGTAATCATTTACTACTGAGTGTCTGGAGACCTCCTCCTCCCCCCAGCTGGAAGACAAGGGATTCAGAAATGGAGTTGTAGAAGATAAAGGGCTTACCATTCCCGGGGTGACAGGATAGCCTTTCAAGGGACAGTCCCATCCGTCATTGTTCATGTCCAAAATATTGTAACCTCAAGCAGGTGTCATGGACAGAAACAATAGCAGCCTGCTGTACAGTATATCTGTCAGTGTTTGGACTCCATAACACGCAAGCATTCATTTCAAACATCGTACATTTCCTACTATGCATGTTGCTTGTTTTACTCTTTTTAGCCTGTCACCCTCAGTTTAGATGCTTTATGTCTAGTCCTGTTCTAATTGGACATGTCAGCTCCATTGTGGTTTCAATGAATACGTTAACATCTTGTCATGTGGGACAATAGCAATTTGGCTAATGTGCATTGTCCTCTGTGAAATCTAAAAGAAATTCAAAAGATATTTATGCAGCAACTCCACAAATGAGCGGTAGGCTTGAGTCTTGATTGATGTGAGTCTTGACACCCTAAAGATTTCACCTGAGACTTTAAAGCAAACATATTTAAGACTCAGGTTTTGACCTGGTAAAATCCAGAAACAATGGGAAAAAATACCCTCCCCTTTCCCAGTTCCTCCCCTTCCACTATGTAACTAAGATGGCGACCACTGAGGGAGAGAAGTGCCCAGCGTTCCTCACACTAAGTTGACAGTTAAGTACACCATGCAGGTGTATGCAGGTACTCCAGCAAGTCGAGACGCAGCTATGGTGTTTCAAAATAAGTATTCATAGTGAACAGTCAAAGCTTTGAAAGGTAAATCATCTTATTACATCATCTTATGTCACCAGTCAGAAACTTGAAAGATAACCTGAACAGAAAGTTGCTGAAGACTTGCTCTAACAGACTTGAGACTTGACTTGAACTTATCTTGAACAATCTGAGACTTCACTGTAGACTGGCCTTAAAAAACATACACTACCACTCTCCGTTAGAATCCATAGCCGCTACCCTACAATCTATTTAGATAAATGACTTGCCCTGGAATATCAGCTTAGCCTGGGTCAGATGTACACTTCAAAGCAGATGGATACTGTGACTGCGACTGATGCTGACATCAGCTGACAGACTGATGCCGTGAATTTACAGTCAAACATTAGGAATAAGTAAATCCCAGCAACTGCATGAGAGCCAGATACTCTTCTCAATATTCTCCACCATAATGTCTAAATGTGTGGTTCAGATCATAAGTATTCTACTAAAGTATTATGAGTCAGTTTAAAGTGCTCAAACCGTCAATGTATGACTTTATGTCTCAATTACTACACTGAATTAGTGCCAGCATTCCCTCTGAAATACTGCTGCCTGCAAAACCTCATTCCTATGCTGAAGAAGATAGACACTCTACCATTTATAATTCATTCAAACATGATGTGCTTGCAGATGTTTTTTTACTGCTGAACATACCGATGTAGCCGGCGTATAATCAAATAACAGACATCCGGGCCAAACTTCCTCTTCTGTGAGCCAGTCATTGTGAACAGTCCAATTATCAATGTCCGAACCTATGGGCTATTGTCTGACAAAGTTCTGAACACAGATACATTACATACATTACATGCAAATCTAATAGAAAGCTCATCTCTAGTGTTCGGACATTGATAAAACGCTAAATCGTTGTCAGATGATAGCCGATGCGATCTGAGATTGAATTTCGGCCAATTCGTTCCACCCCTTTTGCTCTCTACACGAACTGTTTATCTGCATTCAACCAAAGCCTGCTCAAACGTGATTGGTCAAAACTACTCGGACTACAAACCACAACGCGTCCGATACCAAATCTTGTCCTCGGCTGATTCTGCATTAATCTGCAGTTCATAAAGGTTACACAAACTCTGATACAGTCTGAATTTATGTGCTAATGAAAACATTGAACTTCTTTCAACGTGGCAAAAATTTAGGGAGGACCACAAGTGTCACAGAAATAATAGTAAAGAATTTAATTGATTAATAAGTAATTGTGCAATAAAAATTGGCATTAATACAGCTGTTTACAAAAGTATTTATTAATCTATAAATAAATAGACTAAATCACTAAGTAATTCATTATTCTATGTGATAGATGTTATTAATATAGGTTAAGTTGTTGAACTGAAAATACGAGGACCTTGTGTAGTTTTAGTTTTACTTTGACGACCATGATGGCTGTGTTTGTATTACACTGTGTGTATATATAATTAACACAACAGTTGAGAGTTATTTGAATGCACCATGTCATCAGTATTTATCTGCATAAACAGTAGTACAGTAGTCATAGTAGGTGTATCCATTTCTGGCCTCTGTAAAGCAAAACATTCAAACTAAACCCTGTATATTGCAATGAATGGCACTTGCACAACAAGTCATCAAAAGGTTGGTAAAGATACAGTCAGTGACCTGAGGTCCTATTGAAAAGACAGTAGTATGCTTAATCAAGACAAAGCTTAATCCAGACAAGGAGGTCCACCTCTGTGCTTTACATAGATGTCATATGCTACATATCCAGTCACATCTGCAACTAGGGTTAGAGAGCATGGAACCAGCACTCCTTAAGATCAGCCAGAAACCTGTCCCCTGAATAACTTTTACACCTAATAAACACTCGAATTCCAGATAGATGACAAATGCATAGTTCTCTGGAGAGATCCGCAAAGACCTGTGACAGACTTGGTTCACATTCCTGAGTTGGCAACACTGCCAAATCCAACTGTACCATTGCCAGAGACAATACCAACTTACTTTGAGTACTTTACTTACTTTACATTACACATTCTTTGAAAAATGCTGAATCTTGTATGATTTGCCATACTGGTGATTCACCATTTATAACCTGTTGTTAGAGCTGACAGAGAAGAACCACTGGACTCTGCAGTTCCCCTCAGCACTACTGAGCATTTCAGCATCTAACATCTCATTTCTTTAGGTTTTGTTGCAGGTAAACCTCTCTGATATTGAGTCACTTTCAGCCAAAGCAAGCAGCTGTCTTCAGGAGAAAGGCACTGAAAACACACTGTAAACTACCTGCCAATCATCAAACAGCAGACAAAGTTATCAAGCCAAATTATTCTTGGGAGTTGGAGATCAAAACAGAATATCACTGCAATTTGTGTCTGCTGAATGTGTAAATAAGCAGATGCTTGCTATCATGTTCAACATAGTTATTAAGGTGATAATAAGTGAGCGTTTTGTTTACAGCTTGTTGCACTGCTGAGAAAACACTGAAACTGGTGGAAGTATAAGCCACACCAAACATCGGTGCCCAAAAAAGAGCATTAGACATTTTTGCTTTGAATGAGTCAAAGTATTTGTGGACTAGCAAACACTACTGCATGTGTTTGCGTCCGGAAAAAAGATATCTTCTGCACAAATCGGTCATTTTTCTGTGGGCCCAGACGCAGCTGACTCCGCTTGTACCTATTGTGAGGATTTAGGAGTTATGGTTTATCATCAGAAAAATACAAAAGACATTTTAGAACAGTCTGTTTCTGTATATCTGAAGAAGTTGCATTCCATAGTGACCTGTGTGTGTTAACAATGCTGTACCAAAGACATAATGCTTAGGAATGCTGAAGTATGCAGCCTAAAGGTCACCACGCATATCTTATCTTATAAAATATGTTCAGGTTAATTGTAAAACAGACATTTTATCCATGTAATTAACTGCTTTCATTGAAATGTTTTTTCCTATGCCTGTGCATAAAATACTCGGCCTCAGATATGTAACACTATGCACAGCCTTGAAAAGAAATTTTCCCAGTCAGAAATCAGAGACTTTACCGCTTTCAGACAGAACACATTACTTTCCAGCTTAGAGTTGTGGCTTGACTTGAATTTAAAGCCAGACTATGTAACTTTTGAAAGAAGAAATAACACCTTCTTCCTCTTAATATGTCATAAACTATGTTGGGGCTCATAGGAAAAAGGACACATTATTCACGTCATTAACTACTTTTAAGTTGTTTTTTTTGGTCAGTTTTATGGCTCTTAACCCTCCATTCTGTTGCATCCTGTGGTTATTGTCTGTTCAGTTCCTGCCCTCGTGTCTCTCAGTGACTATTCACACCTGCTCCCCATTACTCACCTGCCCCTGATTCCCTCGTTAGCCACTTCCCTATATATACTGGTCCCGTCGCGTTGTGTCCTTGATTGCTTGCTATGTGCTTAGGTTCCGCGGTCCTGTCTTGTCCTTTCTATGTTCCTTGTGCTTCTGTCTCTGGGCATGAACCTACCTGTTACTGCCTACCTGTGTGTCACATAAGCTATTCTTGTGTTCAATAAACCGTTTAACTGCTCTTGTCTGCCTGTGCTGTCTGCATTTTGGGTGCTTTCCCTGCCTCCAGTACTTCTCACCCCATGACACATTCACATTGTTAACACACTCCCCCGTGGCGAGATGTTCAGCCACCTCTTAATATGATTTCAAACACATCCTGCTTATGAGTTTTGCACACACTGAAGTAACATTCTAAACATATTTATGTGGTCCATCACATTCGCGTTCCATTGCAGCTGTCTTGGATCTCTCAGCTGTCTGGAGCCACGACATGACTCCAATATAACTGTTCAACATCTAAACTGGCAAACGTCACATGTGGTGTGATTTAAATTTGTTCAAAATGCCATTAAATAAACCGATCTGATGTATTTAAAAATGTCATTTGGTCTCACTCTCTCGCTCTCTCTCTACAGTGTGAACATAGCCAAAGAGAGAGGCTGGCTCTTTGTCTTCCTGCATGTGTTGGTTAGGCACTTAAAGGGCCATTATATAAACTGCGACTTTCACTGACCTCTATTGAGGACCAGTACAGCTTACAGTGGCCTGTCGTTGACACTCAGTTACAATGGAGAGGCTTATTATAGCAGAGGGCCAGATGGATTATGGGCTGAAACACAAGCTTTGGAGGGCAGATATTTCAGCACCTGACTCAGTAATTGGAAAACCACCACAGATGTGTTATGATTTTATTTGACTCTTGAAAAAGGGACATGAGGGACATATAAGCTGAATAAAAGTGTCAAAGTCTAATGTAGTTCCTGGTCCTTAGAGGCATCGTGATGATCATAGAGGAATAGTAGTTAACACAAGCTTTAAGCTGCAAACTCAAGCCAATTAGTGCAGTGCTGCCCCTGCACAGAACCTGTTGAGAGGTTTACCCAAAAATAACATCAAAGAGCCAGCACAGGTCCTTCAAGAAGTAACTGCTGTTATGCTGCAGGCATATGAGTATGAGGAAATATATTAAGATGAATGAAAAACCTGCAAATTGTCTCACTTCAGCTCTAGGTAATTTGGTAGGAAATTACTGCAACAATTACAGCGTATTAGACTGTACTTACACAAGATGCAATATTATTCATACATCAGCAGCTACGGTTGAGCAAGAGATCTTAATGAATATTTTCCCAAACGGTGTGGGAACCTTTTTTTTTTTCGACAATTGAGGTCTTAATTTTGCTTTTTTCAGCACTTCACCTCAGTAAGCGCATTCCAATTCACCTGTTTTTACGTGCAATTCCGGTTGACTGGAAACGCTGGATATTCCGGAGTCGAAAAATCTCACTAGGATTTTCAGTTGGTTTATTGATAAAAGTAAAATAAGACACAGTGCAAATAATCGGGACGTACATGAAGCATTTGACTAAACAATGAGCAGAAATCCCATATCACTTTTTTTCCATTATTTGAGATTTGACTGGCACTCCTACATTACATCATCTCATTGCCCATCTCATCATCTTCTGCAATGGTTTAATGGCACATGACTGGAGAATTAGCATTAGGCGATATGGCCTATAAATAATAGATACTTTTAGGCTAAGCCGCAAAATACAATACAGCTTTTGATATTTTCTTTAAAACCGTTTGATCTAACCCTTTGATGCGTACAATCATACTAGTGCTCCCTGCAGCGTACGGTAACACCTTTTGTGATTGGAATTTCAACTACATGTTCTCATAACCATGAAATAATCTGATCTGATCTGTTGGTTTCTGTTGAAAGATTTTATAACTTCTGAATGGGCAAAAACCACAACCGAGTGCAATTGAACAAGTCTTCATTTATTCAGACAAGACAACTGCACACAGCATAGTGTTAACAGCTGCTACATCTAAATGAAGGGCAAATTGACATCCATTACAAAAAAAATGATCTCAGTTACTTTAAACATTTTCAGTACTTTTAATTAGCGGAGTAAGCTAAACAAAAATAATGTGCAAAACCAAAATATTTGCGCACGTCTGTGTGCAAACCCCTCAAGAAGTTTTGTGACAGGAAAACAAGCCTGTAGTCCATTTCCAGCTTGACCTGTGGCAGTTCACGGTGTTCCCACGATGTTATTTTTCTGAAGTTTCAGAAAACATTTCTTTGTGGTTCTTCCACCACAGCTGGAGACTTGACTAACAGATTGCAAGTATGGAGATCTTTTGTTTTCGATTTCCTCCCTCTCTGATGGAGTGGCAGGGGATGTTGTCCTCTTAAAGATTCCAAGGGTGACGTCTTCTTTCATTGCCACTGGGGGATAAGATACTTCATGAGGACACAGCTGTGCCCTGGTCAGCTAGAATAACCTCTTACACTTCCTCAATCTTTTTATTTGCAGAGTGCATTTTTTTTCTGGGAACAATGAGGGACGCCATGTCTAACTTGTTGTTGGTGGCAGGGTCATCAAACCGGTTTGACATAGGACACAGTGACATAGTCCTCATGTGATAATGCAGCTGTCATTTCCTGGAGGGGGCGTAGAGCCTTGTGGACAGACTCCTGGACTTCTAGGTCTTCCCAGGTTAGAAAAAAGTGCTGCTTTTTTTTTATCTGAGGTCAAGACTTTGGCAAGCACCCCGTCTATCATTTTCTGCCTGGAGCCCCACCTGGTATAGGAGACTGATGAGCTGGTGTGCAGCGTGACCGCTCCATCGGAGCTGTGGCCTTGACAGGTCTCTTCTCTTCCAAAGGAACAAGAAACTTCCCACAGCCTTCTTGCATACAACAAAAGCACACTCAGTGTTTGGTCCCTCATACCTCTCTGGAAGAGAACAAGACTTAAATGGTTTAAAAGGTTTGCTGATAACATCCATCAATTCAGTCACTCAGACAGTCACGCGCACACACACTTCCACCTCCTGTCTCCAGAGTGTCCACTTATGTTTCTTTTCGTGATCTCAATACCAACTCTGACAGCTTTCATAAGGCCTTCACGGCATCTACACACAGAAATAACCAAAAATCAAATATGTCTACAAATGATTGACTCAACAACTTGAATAAAACATGTAAAGTTGTATTTGATTCCATAGCACCTGCAAAGGTCAGGCTAGTCGAGGCAACTCACAGCAAGCCTTGGTTAAATAACAACCCTAGAGAGAAGCGAAAATGCAGGCAGGCGGAGAGGAAATAGAAAATGGACAGCCTGGTGGAACTAATGTCCACTTATCACAAAGCGGTAAAAGAAGCCAGGTGCTCCTATTTCTCCAACACCATTGCAACAAACCGTCATAATGTTACAACTGATGTAGACCCAGACAACAGAAAATGGACTCCAACGCACAACCCAGAGTCAGATGAAAAGTCAAATAGTCTTTACATACACACAGGGGTTCGTGCAAAAGAATTCAGACCACGCAGGCAAACAAATCCAGCAGGGAAAGGGAAGGCTGTAATCCAAAAAACACAAGCAACAATCATACACTGATAACATATACACAGGGAGAATGAATGCTAGACACAGAGGTACTACGACAAACTGGCATCTGAAGAGAAGTAGAACACAGGTGTATATATACACAACGGACAGAGATCATGTGATTAATTAAACACAGGTGGGACACAAAAACTGGTGGGGAAACTATGGAACTATATTACTATCTTTAATCAAGAGCACACACACTGACGTGGGCCGGTGAGAGGAAACAGTGTCACCTTCATGACTCAGAGAGGGAGTTAAGGGGATCGCTGGATAACATGGTCCGCCAAAGTCAAGGACCTCAAGTCCATTTTTTACTTTAATGTTGCTATTACTGGAACCAACCTTTTTGTGATATTGTTTTATTTTACCATGCTTTGCACGCTGGCAAGGATGTTATGAATCACGTCAGCTCATGCACATTGAGAGAATAAAAGTTGATTTCTTTGATGAATAAGACTGTATAATATCTTTGATACATTTCAGTCAGGTTTCTATTCACATCACAACACAGTCACTGCCCTCATTTAAAGTAACAAATAATATTTTACTTTAGAACATATGCTGGAGATTGTTCGTTTTGTATTTGTTTGGATCTCAGCTCAGCATCTGACACAGTTGAATCTACTGGATCACCGTGAAATGTGGGTTGGCATCAGGATAGTGGTCTAGACTGGTTAAAATCTTATTTATCAAACAGAAGTTTTTCAGTACCGGCTGGTGATGCCTCCTCCTGTGATAATCCCCCAAGGCTCTCACATTGGCCCCCTGTTGTTGTGTACACACATGCTGCCACTGAGACATATCATACTTAAACACTATATTCAGTAACATTGTTATGCATTGTATTCAGGGTTAAGCCAAAAAAAGTATCTAACAGCTTGAGCTAGTACAAACGTGGCTCATATGCTTTTGATTAAGTGCTGTATAAGTACATTTTATTATTATATTTTTATTATATTGTCTGAGGAGTTACAGTCCCAATTGAACTGTTTAGCCCCTAAAGAAGCTCAATAAAACATGCCGTATGTCCTCCTTGGTGAGAGGTGACATCTTGGACCTGTGCATGCATGTGACATGGAAGTGTTACAAACAACACCCCAGGTTTTCAGAAAGACTGAAACAGCAGCTCCTTTAACATAAAAAACACCCAAATCTCAAGATAAAGTAAAGGTGTCACAAGTAAAAACAAGCTGTTCAGAAAAATGATCATTAGAGTGCTATAAATAGCACATTTGAGAATGAGCCGACACTGTTATGATCCTACAGGGAGCTCATCGCAGGGATTTCAAATTAAGATGGTAGTGCTGCTACAGTTCCAGTATTTGAACATGTTGCCTCCCCTTGATTGATATTTTAGCGAGATGAAACGGAACGCAGTTAATATACATAAGCGGATAAGCTACAATATGAAATACTTAATTAACTATGAACACGACATTTCCACCAATGCACAATAGGACATCATGCATGTTTTTTAGAACAAGGCTGAATGTTGCCAAACCTGTTGCTTAACCTCCACAGCCTTGGTGCTTTCCTCTCACCTGCATTAGTCATAATTAATACTGGAGAGGAGACTGAATTCAATCATTCACATGATTTAATGAAGCACATAAAGCCCAAATTGCATGGAGGCCACATTCGTCTTGGCTTTCAGACCTTGGATTGAGTGTTCAATGAGAGGAGGGGTCTAGTGGGACCTCAACTCTCACTCTAGGGGAGGAGTGATAGAGGAAATAGTGAGTTCTCGTTCCCATGGATGTTTTGCCTGGTAATGGATTTGGTGGGAGCTGATAGTGACAGCAGTGGAAGGTCATTCCTGATGTGCGGTGGATTTGGCTCAAAGATTGTTCAGGAATCCCCAAGATAAAAGAAAAGAGGATGTCGATGACTTGTTTCACACTAAAACCCACATGTGTGCTCTCGAATAAAGAGGTCAACGATCTATCGGCTCAGGAAAAACAACATGAAGAATGTCATACAACACTCTGGTCAGGCCATTCTGCACATAAGCGTAAACCAGGGAATCCTCTGCTTTCGCTCCTCGCTTTGTTACCCACAGATTTATGCTCACTAATCAAAACAAATCAGGGTGGCATCCTTCATGTTGACAGCTCATAGCACTCAGGAGAGTTGAGTCATTTGATCTGGATGGCTGGCTCTCCCTCTCCTCTGCCTGTTGCTTGTAGCAAGGGGCTCACAAATCTCATTGTATTAACGCTAGGTTGGCTGAGAGAGGGGATTTAGGCCTCAGAGCAGTATCACTATTGACTCTGTGCATGGTTTACAGTGTTTGGGTTTATAGTAGCCTCCTTGGAGAGATGATTGTCTGGGAGGAAACAGTGTATATGACTGACTGGAAATAGAGTACATCAACTAGGCTATAATATAGCATTTAAAGCTTGCATCAGTTAAAAGACCATGGGCCTCATTTATAAATGTTGAGTAGGAACAAAAGAAGGCGTGCGCCACTTTCTAAGAAATTGATTTGAATTGTGAAAAATAAATCAAAATGTTACCTCTGACATAGGGCTAGATATTTTTTACAGGTTAACCGGGAATCATATTTCATTGGATCTGTAATTATTAAACAATACTGTTCTGCATGTTATGACATGCATTCTCATAAATAATAATAATAATGGCCCTTTCACTTTCAATTACGATTAGGCTTATAAAGCTTAAGGTGTTGCGCATTTTATTTACAATCAAATAAGTGGGTACAGAAAAGCATGCATTTACAATGCATACTGACAAACAATTGCTGTTGTTGCACTGTTGCAATTTTCAGGGACTAGCAGGATTTTCTGGCCAATGATGATGAATGGCTTATCAGCCGATTCCAATTTTCAAGAGCTGTTCTCTTGGACTTCTCTGCTGTATTGGGCAGAGTGTTACAAAAAAGCACCAGCAGAAACCCAGCCACGCCGGTCCCACTTCTTCAAGTCCTGACAACCCTCGGATTTCTGGCAACCGGCACTTTTCAAAGGCAATTGGCTGACAGGTCAGGAAGTCATAGCCAACCTTTAGCTGTGTTATGCCAGATGTGTTAGGAGGTATAACTGGCAGGTTAACAGGCCAATAAAAGAAACCATGTCCGGTTTTCCAAATATGATCATTGACTTCACTCATATTGCGATAAGGGAACCAAGTGTGAATTTGCTTTTGTTGCATCGAATGCATTTTCTTTCAATTAATGCCCCAATTATATGTGATACAAACATGGCGTGTGTACACATTGTGTTATTGGGCATATTGACTTTCCATTTTTCGTATGTATGCAACCTTTTGACGTGAATTATTCGCAGTTTTATAAATGAGACACCAGAGCACCAGACCTGAATATGCTGCAAATATGGTCAACAGACAAACTAAACACAACCTTGGTTTCCCCAACCATTTATTTGATGGAGATATTTTGAGTTGTGATATCTGCGTATGTAGAATGTTTATGTTGTTAATTTTTAAATGTAAATTCAGCAAATGGTTTTTGCTTTTTATTTAGAGTACATCAGCCTAGCAGCAACTTACATGGACTTGTAGATGGACCCGCCTTAAAGGGATAATGGTCTGCTGGGAAGAAACAGCATGTTTTGTATACGTGTGAATGGAAATGCATCAAAAGGGCTATGAGACAACATTAAAAGCTTGTATCATGTGAATGTCTGTGAAAGATATGTATTAAATAGTGACCATACAATGAATGAAACACATTATTATTAATAATAATAAGTGTCTTCTTCAGATCTATATGTTCTCCTTAATAGAGTCTAATGTGTTGTAGTTCGATTTAAAGAAGTGGCTGAAATAACTGTTTAATTAGTTCATGATCTGGGGATACTGTAATCCTACTAACTATGTGCTTACCACATATTTTGACTTCACCATGTTTCCACAGACTGTCTCACTAATAATTACTTACTATGATTCAATTTTTAGAGTAAATCTGTGGGCTATAATCCATTCGGACTTAATGGATATAACATACATTGATTGGTAATGTTAACTCTTTGCGGTCTGCTTTGCAATTAACATTCGACAGCTACACTGTGAGTGTTCCACACAGCTGAGCGCTCGGAAAGACATGATTTCAATGAATTAATGATGACTGCTTCCTAAAACTGTCAAATGAGCGACATCAAAGTAAAGGCATGGATATAGATCTCACGTCAACATCTAAAAAACGGGTTAGGTAAAGCGATGACGTACAGACGATGTGTATCAATTTTCTGAACCAGTACGAAAGGTGAAGGCGAAAATCACAGTCTGAGCACATCAAAGTCGAAAGACCTTTACTGCTAATTAATTTGTCCTTTATGAAAGGATTAACACTTAGGTGGTTTCCTACTCGGATTATTTTTAACATCTGTTTTGTGAAACAGCATACTTGTGCCTTGCTCCAGTAGCACACCAGTCTAAATCCTGTTGTGCCCCAAACATTGTAATTAACTGTTAAAAATATAAAAATGTGACACATGCTCAGAATTTCACTGAAATAATAATTAGTAGCTTGAGGTAGATAATTAAAGATGTTTTGCCTTGCGTTCCAAAATAACCACCTGTGAATTCATGCACTACAGACAAAAAGGTAAAAAATCAGAATTATCCTGTTGATCAGCATGGCAAGTGGGGTCATTAGCATCCAATTAAAGTGCACGCCTCTGCAGCTAAGCCTTGTTTAGACACAAATTCAGCTCGAATGAGTCTAAACCTTCTGTACTTTATGCTTTAAGTCCACAGAAATTGTGAGCTACATACAAAAGAAGACGATGCACATTCAAGGTACAGTCACTCTATAAAGTACCTTAAAACAAAAAAGACAAAATGTTTCTGCAAAATGTGTGTTGACTATGTGCAACACTTAAAATCTACAACACAACAATGATATACAAACTAAGGTCCCGCCTCGGACTGGACAGTTAGCCAATCACACTTTAGCATAATGAGATGGCCAATCAGATTTCAGGGGTGCCCACCAACTCCCTGGACATGCCCCTGTTAGTTTCTGACTGAGTTTATGTTAGTGATGAGATAATAAAATGAAAGAACGACTTGAAGACCCGGTCGAGAACTACTGAGCCTGGATAACTGTCACGTGAGAAAAAATTAAACTCATACATTATTATTGCTGTGCAATGCGCATGTGCAGCCAAAATGAAGCCAGACTAACTCTGCAGTGGAATACCTGAGCCGTATGCAGGGTTTGGCTGCACATCTCACATCAGAAATGTATTTATTAAGTGTGCTGATCGAAAAGAGGAACTCTCTGCCCCCCCCCTTTCTGCACAGTGCAAAACAAGCTACGAAAGCCAAATCAAAGAGGTGGTATGAGCTGGGGTCCATAAGTTTTTGTTCAAACTATTCATTATCATCTTGTTCTGATGTGGTGCCTTCAGAGGTAAGACATTTCTGAATAAGAGTATGTTATTATCTGTGAGATGTCATCATCATTCTACTGTGCACAAAATTTTGTCCAACAGTATTAGAAGCTGACGGTTGTGCTTTGAGCATGTTTTTGTGATCCTTAGAAGAGGTAGTGCAGAATAAAGCCACTAATGGTAGACTGAATTAGCAGGTTAAATCTTTACTGTTGTCCTCCAAGTGTCTGTCAGCCTTTCATACTTAAAGGCCTATTTAAAGCTATGCATCCTGTACCTTATGTGCAATTACATTACTTTGTAAAGAGCATCTCAGCTAAACTAGGAACCTTTTATATTCTAAAGTTCTCACGGAAGGAGGTGGACTATGTTCTAAAACAACATTGAACGTCTAAAATTTCTGTTGACATGTCATTTGGCGTCATCATCATGACCGAATACCTGCAAAACTAACGACATTCCCATCTGCCAGAGCTGCAGTTTGTGTGTAATGTGTGAGTTTGTCTGATGTTAGCATTTAGCTTGTACAGCATTGCAGAGCCTCTAGCATGCCGGTAGACTCTTAGAAGACAAAAACCTGTCCTATCAGTGTGTGTGTCTGTTGTGGAGTCTGGTGCTTAAAGATCTAGTGAAACCAGCTAATGTTGCATAGCCTTCTTACTGAGGGAAGCTTTTATATATATATATAGTACACTGGGGTGGGGCATAAATTGATTGGTTTGAAAATAGAAAAGCACATTACTGAGTTGTTTCTCATTAGTTGAGGCCTACTTCTAATTTGAGGACATGGCATGTAGGATGTTCTCCCTCCCTGCCTGTTTTCCTCAAGCTTTGATGCCAACATTATATTTTGTGCTCCATCCCTACTCCATGGCTGCAACATAGAAAGCTGAATATGAGCTTGAACTTATTTTGTATCACTAAAAGACCTGCTGCTGTTTTGTACAAGTACAAAAACTAGTAATCAGAAGAAAGAAGAGTAAATGTGATGCAGCTCTAAAGATGGCCACAATAAGCCTCTACCATGTACTACAGTATGGACCACCAGTATGGCAGTACTATGCTCGGCTCTGTCCTGCAATATTAGAAAACAAAATGTGTAGGCATTTTTCATACCGTTCATCATGGTCACACACTGCATGCTCTGCTTGTTCCAGCGTGGAGGTGCAACCACGTATTCTGACATCATGTTTTGACGGCTGCAGAATTAACATGGGGAAGAAGAAGAAATAAACCTAGTTGTCTTATTCATCATGTTAAACCCATTTCCATGTGATTCATCCTGACATATTTAGTATCTTCGGAAACTTTGGGTTCATCATAAGACTTTAATATCGACTTCTGAGAGTCTGAACATGAGAGCACTGTTTGTTTTTCCCTGTTTTTACAGTTGTTTTTTTGAAAATACTACGGTCACCATTTCCTTCTTATGTACTTTGTTTGGTATAAATAAAAAATAATAGGAGAGTGAGTAAGTAAAGTTCCCAAAATGTTGAACTATTCCTTTAATAGGGCAGCTGATCCTATGCAGATTAAATCATTCTGAAAGTAATTTCAAACTGTAATAGCTCAGCATGCGACCTCACCCAATTTACAAGGTGATGGAGCTTTTGAATGACCAGGTAATGCAGGTAATGAAGCTTTTAGCTTCTGGGTAGCTTTTAGAAATGACCAAATGTTTCTTTCAGTGATTTCCCTTCAGCAGAGCAGAAGCAGGGAGTCAGTGCTGCTCTGAACAGGGCTTGGCCAAACGATGAAGGTTATATGGGAGCCGACATAATAGCAAAGGCCAGTCTGTTTAGTTATGCTGAGGATTTTCAGTGTACAGCACTCCTGGGAGAGATGACTTTCCACTGTGTATGAAACACACTGCCAAGCCTGGCAACAGACAATGCACTGCAGAGATGTGATATGTATAATAATGGAAGCAAATCAAGCCTGGTCTCTCTCCCCCCCCCTGCTCAGCTGTGAAAACACTTCAGGGGAGATGTTAACGGGAATACCTCGAGAGGGGGTTGTAACCAATTTAGTGGTCAGTCCACAGACCATGGTCGCTAACATGGATCACTGATCACGACCACTATGTGACGCTGAAGCTAGTGGTCCCGACGAGTTGCTCAGTGGTCCGTCGCGTGGTCCTAATCCATCGCACACCTCCTCTGTCCCCTCGGTCTCTCTCTTCTCTCACTTTTGGCCATGTGTTACACTTTAGTTTGCTATTAATGCATTCATGGCCTTTGTGGGCGGAGACAAATAAACATCACAAATGATAAATAATTTGACTAAGAATTAAGTTCTACTGTGAATTAGACCTAGATTGTATTGTTGTACTGTGTATGTACTGACAGACATGAAATAAGGATAATTTACTTTAACAAGTTCAACTCTATAATCTCATATTTCAATCAGTTTAATGAGCTTTCAAACTAAAAAAAATACTCCTAGGAGAAGGAAACAGGGCTTATCTTGTTGCCCAGTATCAACATGCCACAACCTGAGGACAGTGACACACACAAATACATGCATTGTATGCATATATATGTAATTTTATATATCAATCTTAATGTTGTGTTAATGTTATTGTAACGTTGTTTTTTGAAACCTTGATGCCAATAAAGCCTTTTGAGTATGTTCAAATTATAGGCTATAGGCTCTCTCTCTGTGGTCGCTATACAAACCAGTGGTTGCTACCGCCAGGGGGCGCTGAAGCTTGTGGTCATCGTGCTCCTGCCCCTTTATTCACTGATCTGTGGCCAGGTCTTAAAATGTGTTACACTGATCGACCTCACTCTCATGCTTGGCGGCCACGGCTGCAGGTGTGTCACTTTCATTTTGTGTGCTATTTTGAAGACTGCTAAATGGACTGGTCATTGGGGTTGTGAAATAAATTTATGTTGTCAAAATGAACCAGCATTAGGCATGTGCTCAGTGAATTTGGTGATGTTGTGGCTAATTGTTAGCTATGCTGCAAAAGCACACTTTCTGTAGCTTCTAACGCTGATGGCTTATTGTACAATACAGATGTTGTCATTGACATATCTACACAAAATGCCAACTGGCTAACCAAGGCAACGCTCTTTTTATTGATGGAAAGTCATCTGACAACAAAAACAGAAAGCTAAATGACGGCTGCATCCCATGGCTGCAGGTAAACGATATGATTTCATGTGTTGTGTGTATATATATTGTGTTTGGGCTATTCTTCATATTTTTAAGGCAATGTCAGTATATAAATAATAATACCACGCTGTACTATTATTTAGAGGTCAACACTGCTTTCTAAACGCAGGAGGAGTTATACAACATAGAAGACAGCGATTGCCACAGTGGCATCCAGAGACCACAGCAACAAAGTCCATTTACAGTATTCTGTGTGCTTCAGCAATAATGATATTGGTAAACAGAATTAGGCTGCCATGGCTGTTCATCTTTGTTAAAATTGTGACAAATTTCAGTGTCAGTGCAGTCTGTATTCCTAGCCTATTATGTGTATTTTTTCACATTTGTTTTCATTTTCCCATAGACACGCTTTGCAGACCATGACACTGCCAGCTGAAGCTGACAAACAGAAGCCACTGGCACTGTCAAATTGTGCAAAGTGCTAATCCACAATAGAGGATTAAAATGCATGGTAAGATTATAAAAATATAGACTAACCCAGATTTTTTTTCCCCTTCAGTTATCAGTATGTTGCATGTACACGGCTGTTTACATAGAGTGGTTGACGTGAAAACACAACATTTTAAAGTGAATGGATAAACTATTGTACAGACTGCTCTGACACTAAAAATTGACACCATTTGTCAGGTTGTTCGGGACCACAAGGATCACACGACAGACCACTGAGCAACTGGTTCGCACCACTAGCTTCAGCGCCCCACAGTGGTAGTAGCAGTAGCAGTGATCCGTATTAGCGACCATGGTCCATGGACAGACCCTGCTGAATCCCTCTCTCCTCCAAGGTCAACCATTTTGTTACAAAGTGACAATACGGATGTAGACTATAAAGCGCCCTGTTGTGACGCGAGTAAATCATTTTGCGAAGCATATGTGGGTAAAAAGTAAAAAGGTACTTTGTCAGTTTTCCAGCGTCACTGATGACACAAGTGAGCTTATGCAACTCTGCATCCCTTTGAAGAACAAAGGGGTTTTTTTTTTGCAGCGCCTGCAAGATGAAGGTCCCTCAGATCATTCATTCGCTTTCACTGCTCCACTTCACTTAATGAAATTATCTCTGTAGGTTTTCCTCTCCTTCCTTGAATGCCTCCCATATTCAATTCGCACATCTCTTTGGGCATGTAATGAAATAAAGTTATTACTACTATCACATAAGTTCAGTAATGTAATGAGAGCGAAATGATCTCAATTTGTGTTGTGATTCACCAAATTGAATTAATCATTGTGACAAAAAAAAACATGGACAAGAACACAGCACTGTATTTACATACAGATGAGTCGCATAGTAGCAGTAGCTTACATAGGGGTTCACAGGTGATGTGTTTCGTTGATGTGACTGTAATCTGATCTTGTGGGGTATTTCAGGTTGCCCACACATAATTTATATTATCTTCAAGATGAATGGAATGCCAGAAAGTAATTTTGAGCATAATGGGAAGCTGTGGCGGTGAAGGCAGTGCAATCTCCCACCTTGACACAAGGCAACAGGCTTACATATCTAGATATTCTAACTTGCATAAAGGATTGGAAGCTTGGGTCTGCCCTCACGTCAAGTAAAGAAGTGAAGTCTGCAATTTAATGCTCTAAAATCAATACAATGTTTGCTTATTCATTTGTAAAATGAATATAGATCTCAATTCAAGCCTAAGGCAGATCGCACACTGCAAGATGAATTAAGGTAGCGCTGAACGCTACACCAGTTTCCAAATAGGCAGATGTGAGAGAATCAGCATCAGTGAGAGAGCAGCAGTAAACTGGAGGTGGTGGGGGTGTAGGGCTGAACATTTTATGGTTTCTATATTGAAATTGGGATTTAAGAGAGCAATTTTCAAACTGCAAGCAAGGCAATTGTCAGTATAGCTACGCATACTAGCAATGTTAACATTGCAGAGATGCCAACTGTATCACAGGGTTGTCAGTCCGATCGTGAATTACCAGCAGTTTGGCAAAGTGCACGGCACATACAACACAGATGGCATGATTCTATTTTTGAGTATTACAGAGTAATGTGTGTACCACTGACGTAATAGCTTAATAGGTGTGAGCTAAATTGGTCACGTTTTCTAAGAGAAAAGGTCAGGTGTCTTTTCTCTGAGTGACTGGTATGAAAGAGAAAAAAGGAAACCACTGGAGGACCTCAAAAACAAGCAACTATACCTTTCTATCTAATTCGATTCATGTAGAAACAATTACAGGCCTCGAGTTTAATCTGTGGAAAAGAAATGCAATTTAAACTGCAAAAGCGATATCGGTTAGAAAAATCCCAAATCGATATTTTCCTTAAATTGCCCTTGGCAGTGGTCATACTCAGTGGCTTCTTCATTGTTTTTGTTGAAAGTTGCAATCATTCATACCAGTCGCTGGTCCCCTAATACTGGAATAACATTGTAATCAGTAGTGCTGTTTGTGCACGTCCATGTCGGTGTGATGTGCTGGCAGTACAGCAACAAATTTGAAAGTGTTAGTCTGCTTATGCCTTTAAAGTAATTCATTTTTCAGGCTTCAAGTATTTGGTGCAAACATTGTAAATGTGGTCATACATTGTTTTTGACAGTGAATTCATGAATTTTTCATGACACACTGTTTTCATGCGTTGCCTGGGCGTGTACTGGTCGCGTTTGATTGACATTTCACTCTGCGGTCAGTTTTGCGGTACCTGTTAGGGTTGAACAACTTCTTTTTGATCTACAGACTTTGGTGACCTCGTGCAATTCCCAGCATAGCTCTGCCCCACCTCGTTCTGTGTAAGTGAAAACAAAAACTATATTAATAATGTAATGTGATGTTTACAGCATAAACTAATCTGGTATACATGTCTGTATCTTAATGTCTACTATATACATAGGAGACATAAAAAGTCTTTATTAATTAGATTTTGGATGTTTTTATTTTAACTAATGTTTTCTTACTGTGTGCATTCATGAAAAAGATGATCCTATATATAAAAAAAATCACTTCAGTAATACTTAATAATATCATAATAAAGATTGGTCTAAGGGAAATAACATACAGTATACAACACAATAGTACTTCACTGACTGAAGACCTCAGTAATGAAATGCAGTGAAAACATGGCAGGTATTTTGGGGCTCTGTGAACTATGATCAGTCAGTCAAGAGAGAGAATTTGCATTTGTACATGTGTGATGGGAACATTGGCTGTGCACATACAGTATAGTGAGTATGTGTGCGCGTACCTGTATACGCGTGTCAGCCATCACACAGTGACAGATGTGATGCAACGTTTGCTAAGCCTTTTTCCAGACTTCTTCAAAGTACCAGTGTAGGTTTGTCACTCTAATGCACCATTCAAGTGTGTTTGAATCGCACCCCCACCCACCCCCAAACACACACACACACACACACACACACACACACACACACAATTGCTACGACAGACTGCAGCTCTGATGACACTCAATGAAACATCTGCACCATTTCCTGTGACTTCTAGTCTTTCACTTGGTTGCAGTGATTCTTTTGTTTAATAAATGTGTTGTTTAAAAATGTATTTCTGATTTAATATTAACCTCATTTCCACAGTGCTCCATATACTTTCACTTCATCTTAAGGGACTAGTTTGACCTGTGGAAATGTGATTATTTGCTTCCTGAGCTGAGGAGCAACATCAATAAGAACTGGTTAGCCTAGCTTAGCATAGAGGCCGCAAACAGAAGGACATTTTATCTCATTTGTTTAACCAATACATGAAGAGAATCAACATGTTGTGGTTTTGGGGGCAGCTACATGTTCCAACCATTTCTTGATGAACACCTCTGCGCAATGACTCGTCATAACACTGAGGCTAACAGGTTGGGTACCATTGTGCCTGTACAGGATAGGACGGATGTGAGCAACATTAGCATTGCAGCTAAGGTCAGTGCCGTTTGGTACAGCACCACTGGGAGATCTGGAGTTGTGAAAACACAAACAAGATGACTTTGTTTGAGCTTCAGAGGTGTTGGGAGTATTTGGACAGAGCTAGCTGCTTTCTGCCTCCACGCTAAGCTAGGCTAAACGTGTCCTGATTCCAGCTGTACCCCAGGCCTGCCAACTCTGGGTACCTGGCTGGAGTGAGATTTTGATGCCATGGGCTTAATCACTGATAACGTGCACACAGACTTTATCACGTGCACATGTTTGGACTCAGTTCACCATCAGGGTTTAACAAAAGTGTGCACCTTAACACATGTGGCAGGAGCAGGACCTTATAATCTAAGATTTAAGGATATAGCCTGACTATGCCACCCCGGGGCTTCCACCCTGGGAAATACTCACAAATTCACATTATTAGACTTACACTAACTATGAAGGCACACAGGTTCATTCACTAATGAAAACCAAGGATGTGTTTTTTCCAATATCAAAACTATTGATTCTGACCATGTATTTACAAGTGATTTTTCTTTTTCTCATAATGTGTATTGCTTTAATTTGACCATGAATGGAAGGTTTTTGTTCAGTGTCTTTAATAACCCTGGCCCCTCATGACCTTGTGATCGCCTAGCTCCATTTGACATGATGCATCATGAGCACGAACATCTTTGACATTAAAATGCAATTCATGTTGACCATAAAAACAGCACAACAGACTTTTGCAAACACTTTGCTGTATTGCAGAAAGAAAACTATTTCAAAGAGTCGTGCTTTACTCAATTTTCCACGGGCATTAGGAAACCCAGGTTCAGCATACTGCCATTTAATTTACCAGGATGAAAATATCTGGAGGGAATACTTAATGAAGTTTGAATTTACTTTACCTCTCTCATCATCTCAGATGCATGTTACATTTATTGGCTAGGAAAGGACATTAATTTAAAATTCTGGCACTGTGTCATACAAAAATCAACATGAGGTTTTCTACTCTTCATATCTTTGCACACAACTCTTAAATTAAGATTTGGTGGGCATTACAGGCTGCTCATTACCTCCCAAACGAGCACTTATTTCACTAATTGCGAGTGTTGGAGAGTTCAACATTTGGTCCTGTCATTGCATAAGCAAATATTTATGATGCACATATTTTTATATTCATTAATTTACACTGTGAGCCGATTGCCTGATTAGATAACTCCCCAAGTGGTTATTGACGTTTTACTTAATTGTGCCGCTGACATTAATCTACTCCTAATTGTAAGAGAATAAATGAATATCAGCGTTATGAAGCTGCCTTTAACATCTAGGGGTCAAACTAAACCACAGTCTGTGTTGCAAGTACATTCTGCCTACTCACACTCCTGTGAGACAGCGGTCCAAGGTAACCTGACCCTGAGATTAACTTGTTCCAAGTGTTTCCATGTGGTTAATACCCTATAGACCTCATAAAACAGAATATGAGCCTGTGAGAAAGATTGCTTGCAGGATGAAGCTTGTTATTTTCAACTCACACAGAGAACCAGAAGAGCTTTGAGGATCTCAATCGACCTCAGGATCGGAGCTTTTAAAAATTTGAGAGACCCTTGTCGGGCATATTGAACTTTCATCTGTTTGGAAAGCTTTCAGTCTTCCCCCTACACAGGAGCAGCAGTGAAATGTCAGTGGTCACGTGAAACATGTCTTGTATCTTTTGCTGTGTGTACACCATGCTTTGGTTTTTGTCGTAGCCCAGACAATCACAAAGATTTCAGTCTTTAAAATGTAAAATGCCTCTCGAGCATGTAAGGACATGGGTGTGACTGAAATAATGAGTTTACAGTTTGGGTGATACTTCATAGTTCTTGCAGTTACAGAAAGAGGTGAAGCAGACACATATTTTTCAGTATTCAATCAATATTTCTTATTTCTTGGATAAATGGGCTCAAATGGCACATTTATATATTTAGGGCCCGAGCAGGGAATCCTGCAAGGACCCTATTGTTTTTGCTCGGATTATTAGGGCCCGAGCAGGGAAACCTGCGAGGTCCCTATTGTATTTCGTGGAATTATTATTATTATTATTAGGGCCCGAGCAGGGAAACCTGCGAGGTCCCTATTGTATTTCTAAGGATTATTAGGGCCCGAGCAGGGAAACCTGCGAGGTCCCTATTGTATCTGTAAGGATTATTATTA
>JAVQJF010057880.1:0-22326 GCA_036023855.1 Gadopsis marmoratus
TTCCTTTGGCATCCACCCTGAGTCCAGCCTCCCCCACTTATTGCCCCAAGAGCCTACCCGCACATTCACAACTACCCAAACCATACCGGTTTGGTGCAGCAATCGTGGCTCAGATCATTTGTTTGTTTGTTATCGTCCTCCCCTCCCCTAGACACACGACTGGGGACGTAACATCGATATTTAATATTTATTTCTGTAACTTCTGACTTTAATACATTTGGGATGTGACTAATAAACCCACAATGAAAAGCCATGCGGTGCTTCCTGCTGCTGAGGCCAATCTAATGATGCTGATGGATAGGAATGTATCCCGTGGGTATGGCTTGGTAAGCAGGCCTGACATCTGAGATGCTGAATAAGATCAGTCATTACACGCATAGTGGCAGGAGCTCCTATTGCAAAACGTGTCTTCTCAACTTTACTGGGTGCAGTATTTTTGTAATAGGTTTGTCTGGTTATTGTACATCTGAGAAGTTACTGTTCGCCCCCTTGGAAATAAAACACTTTTCATATTTTCTAACCGATCTAATAAACTAAAAGATGCGTCTGTACTACATTAATGCCATCTGATGTCATGTTGAATGCTGAGCTAGCATTGCTCCATCGCTGGGCCTCGTCGCTCTCCCTCCTGAAACTGGTCCAAGGCAAAACAAACTGTGTGTCCCGCATAAAAAGGTGGAATTCTGTTTGCAGAAGTGATGAAGACCACGGATTAGCACATTTGAAGCAGCAGCGGGAAACTGGCCTTTCTGTTTTTCTTGGCACCTACGTCAGTGATCGGTCCACTGCAGAGGACATGGAAGATGCTGGATGATTTGAGCCTACAGCACATTTTGTTCACCTTGCATGTTGGCAGGAAAGGGAGGAAGGAGAGGGCGCATCGTGTATGGACTACACAGGTTATACATAACATTGCCATTATTTATTTCAGGCCCAGAACAATGCTTGCTGGCCCCAGGTCATTTATGTGTAAATGGTGGTAATTTGATTCAACACAGCTTTATGTAGCAATATACACTTATGTGTCAGCACAATGTTAACTAAAACAATAAATGCCTTGAAATGTGATTGACACAGGAGCCCTCTACAACAGTGACAGGGCCACACGATCAGATGACAAGGTGACGTTGTGCTTCAGTGGTGCGACTGTATTCAGTTATAAGACAACTTAATAACCGACAACGACGTGACGTGCAGGGAACGTGGGGCTTTTGGGGCTCCTAGAAGGCTGCGGCCCCAGAGACGTTGTCGGCAACCCAGCCTTGATTCTTGACTCGCCGCGAACTTGGCGCATAACCGTAATGGAGCAACGCAAAACGGAGCTCGTTGTTCACCGCGCGCAGTCTTCCCCGTGATGATGTCACGCGTGTCACTTCCTGTCGACAGGCAGCCAGTTCAAGCCAGTTCACCGCCGCTGTAGTACTCAGTCTGTCCCGCACTGAGCTGTCAACACACACACACACTCCTGTCCGTTCCGTCGCGGCAGCACATTTTTTTTTTTCTCTCCAACTTAGTCCATTTTTCTCTTCGGCGACGTTTCCCTTCAGATAACGGCGGCTCGCGTCTCATTATGACCCGCAGGTGATCTTCAGCGTGTCCAGGTGGTTCTGGGTGAGTGTGCTACCCCGGAATGTGTTAGCGGTTTGCCTACATTCGCTGTCATCATCACCCGTGTGTCGGTCGCTGCCTTAGCGGGGCTAAAAGCTACCGTTAGCCAGCTGGTGCGTGTGCGGAAAGCTGCCCGGCGCTGTCGTCGAAACGCCGTCTCGCAAAAACGAGAGCAAGACCACCAGTGGAAGACACATGGGCGTCGGTATTAAGCTAGTCGAGTAGGGTGCTGGCTAACAACGAAGCTTTGCTACCGTTAGCCGGCTAGCCGACGTCCAGCGGTGTCTTCCCGATTAAGCACTTGCCTGGCTGCCGGGGGTTTGTAGCCATGACTCATGGTCAGCGGCTGAGAGGTGAACCAATGTAGACCCATGACAGTTGTCATGTTGATGTGACTGTTTCTTTGGTCCTTAATTGGCTTAACTTCTTTCGTTACCAATTATTGGAGGGACTGTTCACTCAGCGCAGGCGGTCATTTCGTTACAATCGATATCTTATTGTTGATGCTGTGAAGCCTTTTGCCAAAACGCCTCCTCGCTGATGGGTTTGCCTCGTTCCTCTTGGACACCTGGACCTCTGGTCGGGTCTCACGTGTCCAGCTCGCCACACGCCCATTCAAAAGCTGCTGTCAGAGCCTGAGCGAATGGCAACATGCAATTTCAAATATCTTTATGCAAAAACAAATGGCCCCTTTTTGCAGGAAAAGATTGTGCACAGGTTTCGGTTGGTTCACAACATTAAATCACAGTGGCTGTTATTGGCTGTTTAGTCATGGCCGTGAATTAACAACAGGGGAAAGCCAGAGTGCATCATATACTGATGCAGCTCGCTCCAAAATTGAAATAAAAACTCACTGAAACCCAAGCGGCTTATTTAGATTGTCTGTGACGGCTTTCACTGTTTATTAGGTGCTGCGTTAGTGCGCATGGAAGTCAAAGCCAGCCAGCAAGGACTAAACAAGAATTGGTGAAAAAATGCCCAGTATAGCATAAAAACGGTATGAAAGAGGTGTTGTGACTAATCAGAGTAACTGACTTCCACCTGCCTGACCGATCTAGTCGCAGTAACCTGTATCCTGTTCCTGCTGCTACAATAACCTCATTCTCATAATTTGAGGGAATTAAGTTAACTGAGGATAATTTCATGGTATGCATTAATTGTGCATATTAGTTGGCACACATTTTATTTCGAAAATGACTCTCTTCAAATTGTGTTTAGTATACATTTAAAACACAAACCAATTCATTGCATCGTTCATTGTTTAGTAGAGCCACCTTTTGGCTTGTGTGCAGGTCTAAGTATTGCACATCTGGACTCCCAACACTTTCAATGTCAAATTGCATAGGGATCATGAGTTCACAGTAATTTTCCTCCTGTCCTGCCACAGATTCGCAATATGATAGAGATTTGGACTGTGATTTTCTCACTACTCTTTTGTTTAGAATCTCCCACAAGCCATTTGGCAAACAGTGGCTGAGATCTCATGTGTTATTTTCAACTGCGGCTTTCTCTTTGACAATCTACCCAAAAGCTGCAACTGGTGAAACACCAGGGTAACGGCTGTTTTATCCTTCTGAGACCCAGCCTATTCATTTATGTCCTCTGTAGTGGACATTGGTTTTTGGTCTATATCTCTTGACTCATTTGAGCTACCCTACTAAGTCCTGGTGTGCTAAATAGAGGAGATCCTGGCATTTCCAATGATATCTCATGTGTTTGGGTGGAATGAGGGGAACATTGTTTTCATGCTGAGACAGAGTTCAAATGGAAGATACGTTTCTTTTTTTTCCTCGGTTCTCAGGAGGGTATGCATAATGTCTCTGATCCTTCACAGTAGCTTTTTCCTGTCGCTCCTTCAGAGGAGCCCTAGGCCTCTTGGTAGACTCCCTCACAGGTGGCCTTCTTACATCAACACCAAATTTTTGAGGGTCTTATATATGTACCATATTCCATTTTGCCTTTCCATTATTGTTATCACTTGTCTTACTGTACTTTGATGCACATTCAGCGGTTTTTATTTGTTTTTTTTCTGTTAATTGGTACTTTACCGTAACCTAGTCGCAGGTTTCTTAGGAATTTTTGCCTTGTTTTCATAATGTAGATTTTGGCAGATGATTGACTTACCAGCAATAGGCATCACAAGTCTTTAAAATCCCTTGTCACACCTGAATTATACACTGATGATGTCCATTCAACTTTATGCAAGTTCAAAAATCAATTGGCGTTTAGTGTGTCATAACAATGGGAATTAATGCTTTTGTGAAAAATACTTGTGTATTATATTTGTATTTATTTATGTATGTATTTATAATTTAGATAGATTTGTGGAGATGTATTTTACAGTAAAGAGTCTTATTAATTTAGACTGCTGACTGCTTTATTTGTGCCGCAGCATACCTGGAATGGGCTTAATATAGCCATCACAGGTCATTTTCAAAATGTCTTGATTGATTTCAACTTTATTTGTGTAGCACAAATACCAATTGTACAGAGCAGCTCAAGATAACTTTATTCATTGTCTATTCACATTTCTGTTTATATATTAACAGACGAAGGGCAGGCTGGCTCTATGCTGCCACAGTGAGGCTTAGGCAATAATTAGTTTGTGTGGCTTTAATGAGAATGTGACCTTTGAGTTGAGAGGAATGATATCCACACACAGTGTTTTGTTGTTGTTCCTACAGTCTGTATGAAGAAAAGCTTCCTGCTCTCACACGTAAGGATTGAGAGGTGATAGCCAGACTTCTTGTAATATTAATTTAACCCTCATGTTACAAAAGATTGAGATGAGCTGGAACCACAATACAATGAATATGAATGAATTCAATATCTTTTTGGCCTTTTCATAATTTATAGGGGGAAATGAGAGTAATTTTAAACATGATTTAGCAACATTTGTGATGAACTCAAGCTGTGTATGCGCAGCAGTCAGAGAGAAGTCCAACTGATGAGTCAACAACTCCTCACATTTCACAATTTGTGTATAAGCAGACCTAAATCTGTGTCCATCTGCCCTTTATTGTGGTTGCTTCGTTCAGTAAGACCTGTGAGAACCTGAGACATGTTAGCTGTGGTAAGGCACTGGATGAGTTTCTTAATTGTTAAAAAATAAGCTTGCTACTGTGTCTGGTGTCATTGAAGGTCAAGTTAACTTGCTTAGGCCATATTACACATCTGTGATCATCTGGATTCCTGGAATCAAGGAATTGAACTTGCCCTTTTCACTGGTTTTGAACTTTCTTCCTCTCTGTGAGAGAACTTGAGGTCCTGTCCAAACTGAGGAGTTGGAAGCAGTTTAAGAAGTGAGGTGCCAATATTCCCTGGGCCTTTGAGCCAATGCCTCAAGACCTTTCACAGGTGAGCTTTAAGACAGCGGCCTGTAATGGAAGGCCTGCCAGTGTTGATTCAGAGTGGAGATGAGAAATATCCTGACATGGTAAAAGTCCTCTCAGTGGCCCTGCACTGTTTGGTGTGGGAGCCCCAGAGCAGTGTGATAGAGAAACAGATCTTTCTAGTGCCAGTCTAGCGCTTTGCCTCCAACAAGACCAGGACAAACCAGGGGCCCGCATCAGTGGACGTGAGATGAAACACTTCAAATGAAAATAGAAACAACTGTAAAATTTATCACAGGAGCACTAGAATAGAGTTGTTCAATTGGATGAATATATTGGGCACCACAGATAGACTGAGTTCATCGCTGGTCGAAGTTCCATCACTGATTGAAATCATAGTGTAAATTGGGACTGTCCAGCAACTTAGGTACTTCTTTATTTCAGAATTGATATTAAGATTCTCCTGAGGACCATCAAGACTTTGTGTAGCCTGGGCCCGAAAAATTGCAATTTTTAATTCCTTACAAATCTGTCTGCAGTCCTTCTGCAGGAACCTCTTGACTCCATCAAGGATGCTGGCTGTCGGTTGTCAAGTGCTGTTGGGACATGTATAGAAGGCATCGTTTGTAGACTTTGTGTTGTGTCCCACGCTGTTGGCTCGAGCTCATCCTCATTGGCAGCTTTTCGGATGAATCAGTGTGTTGACTTGCTGTCAGAGGCAGCATGTGACCGAAAGCTCAGGACAAAGTTCTGGAAATGTACTGCTGAAAATCTGACTCTTATGCTCGGTTGACATATGAAACTAAAAATAATGTCAGCTCAAAAGTACACTTTTGCTTTAAAAAAAACTCTGAAGTCTCCCATTTGCTTTGTGTTATCACGATACTCCCTGTCGAGGTAATCCCTGTCTGATCTCAAGTCTGTGTGGGGCTCGACGGAATCATGAACTGTCTTGAATTGGATCAGGCAGTGAGGACACTGTTTAAATTATATTTATTTTCCTCATCTATTTCTCATGTCTGATTATATTCAATATCGTCTGATTTATGTCTTTACCTCTTGCTGGAAACTTTGATTAATTCAATAATCTGTTACTTCCATGTAGTGATTTATCACCCAGGGTCATTATGTACCAATCTGTGAATTAAAAAACATGTTTTGATCTCTTGCACAGTGGAAGTTTTTCATAGACTGTCAAGCAATGCCACTGTTAATCCAAGAGCATGTGGTCTGACTTAACACTAAGCACATTTTTGATCTGTAGGATTATTGTTTTTTTTCCCAGCCTTTTCTCTCAATTTTTCTTCTCATCGTTATTTCACACGACACAGTAGATCTCTTTTTGTCCTCACTTCCCTGGTCTCATCCATGTTAACTTCCCCTCTGCATCGATCATAGTAGCCTGTAATGTCGACAATTTCTTCTCACTTTGTTGTAATCTAAAGTATGTCTATGGCATCTCAAAACATACAGAACCTGTATCTGTGATGTGTTGTGAGGCTGATGCTCTGGATCATTGGTGTGGATGTTTGCTGCATCGATAGGTGAGTTTGATTACAGTGATTCATAATTCAATAAGCTTGAACTGAGTCTGAAGGTCGAGAAGCCGGAAGCTCTTGCAGTTAATTGTGTGTCTGCCCTGTTAGCTTTTTACATAAACATCTCTCCACCACTAGATATTAAACTGGAAGTGGTTGTGTTCTTGTTTCCTTGTTGTATTTGCTCTGTATGCATTCATGTAAAATAAAATGTAATTTATATGCATGTTTTCAACTTTGGCAAGAGTTAATTGGGTTATCATTGGTGGTGGAGTTTTTAGCTGTTCAGACCGCAGAGGAAGGGTAGGTGGTCATAGATTCTTAGTAACGCCAGTGGCTGCAGTGATAAGCAGCTTGATTGGCCTATGATTGGGGAACAAAGCTTGGCTATAATACCCCATGAGTAGGAGGGGAAGTGATAAAGAAAGCACATTGAGTGCGGAGCATGATGGCAACAAAACTTTTTTTGTTTCAAATGCTTCCATGAATTATAGACCTCTGTCATTAGGTCATGACTCATTGTTCACGTTTTCCTTTTTGTCTGTGTGTTGAAGAACCGGACAGACAGGGAAAGGAGAATATGTCAAGTCTTGGATATCCTGGAGTTATTTATGTATTTTAGTTCTTGTAGAGTGCTGGTATATGTAAAGACTAAGTCTCATTCAAAAGTGATCTTAACTTTGTAAAGATGATATATCCTCAAACCATGCAATGATGCTAAACTAAACTAACAATCAATAAAGCTGTAAGGTGACATTTTGAATTAAGTCCCACATAGCGCTGAAACAAACAAGTTGTATAATCAACAGAAAATGAGTGCGTGATAATGATACGATGAAGTGATTTATAAAAATCTATTAATCGTTTAGTCTTATGTGACAGTAAACTAAATATCTTTGGGTTTTGGACTGTTGGACAAAACAAGCAATTTGGAGACTGCACCTTGGGTTTTTGAGATATTGTGGTGATGTTTAGTCTAACATTTTTATACAGACCAAATGATGTATTGATTGAGGAAAAACTAAGCAGGCAATTAAACAGAGCAGAAAATAAAATTTAATTGGTGCCCTAGTCCCAAACACCTCTTCTTAGTATAGCATTAGAATGTTTGTTAAAGGTCCCTTTGCTAATGTTAATGAACGTATTGCTGATTATTAATAGGTTCAAAGCAGTTGATGAATTGGAGTCAGAGTGCTCACAGTACAGTCAAATAAATGAATAATTGATCGTGTCTAGTGGTAATCACCTCATAAAACATGTGCCACTGGGCTGTATAAAAGCTGTGCTTCATTGTGCAAATATGCATACTCAGTGGATTTTGTTCTGATGTCTTACAATGTTCTTTCCAAGAACCCTGATGACTGTCATGTTTAATCTTATAGTTTGAAAAATAGTTTAACAGCTGCTTTTTTTTGTGTGTTTTTTTTCCTTTCCCAAGCCAGCTATGCTTTTTAATACAATAGCAGACTAATCAAATGAGACAACAATGTGGCTTTAGGCGGGGCTGGAGGAATCTGATGTCATGCTGACTCTTAGAGGCCCTACTAGGGTCACCTATTCTCAGTAAAAACACAGCAGGAGGCATAACTGTTGTTGTTTTCACTAATATTCTGCCATTTGGATGGGACAGGTAAATGTCTTGAGTATAGTACCCAGGTTCTTTAGTTACTGTGGGATATAATTACTTGGAATGATGAAGTGTAAATCGACCAGGTTAGCACAGCATGGGACAGGATTAGCAACAACAGAAGTTCACCGGAGCTTGTGGGAACAGGAAGATGTAAATCTGAACTTGAGATGATGGGAAAACATTACACTTACCCTCCAGTGTGGGCTAGTTCTAAAATCTGCATTCGTGTGGACATGGTCTCAATGTCGGTACTCTCTTGTGGGGTTTTCCATGATGATGATGATAGTTGTTTACTTCAAACTGAAGTTCACCCTTTTCTGTTTTAATTTCTCAACTTTTGAAAATAATTTAAAAACCAAATCAAATGATCGTCACTTGTCCAAATTTGGTTACCTGGCGTCAACTGAGTTAAATTGAACAATATTTCATCAGTCATTGGTCTTTCAGAGGAAGTCTAAACCACATCATCTTGCTGAATCCATACATACAAAGAGGGTCCAATCCAGTACTTGCATAGTGATGAGTATATGCTCTCTAAAACTTAACACAAATGGAACACCTTTGCATGTGATTTTACACCACCTAGTAGGTTTGTCAAAATTTTCTGCTGCTGTTCAATACACATTAACCATTCTTGTTTTCCCACTGGGATGATATGTTACTGTTTTGAGAGTCTCTGCCCTAGTTAACCTCCCGTTTATCATAGTCAATTTAGTGGAAATACCGGAATTATTTTTTTGTGCGTGTCTTCCCAGGGTTCCAGGTTGGTGTGGTGAGAAAGCAAGCTAATTGCAGGGAGGAGTACCGCCTGGGGCATCGTGTCCCTGGCTCTCAAGGTAGGAGCATACCAACCAAGTAGAGAATGTTCCTTACTGACTGAATTACACACATTGTTGAAATGTGCATATCAAACAGCTTCAACATGGCCCATTGGGACGTTTGTGATATTGCTTGAAAGCTTCTCCAACCTCTAAGTCTGACTGAGTTTGAGCCAAGTATCCCCCCCCCCCCCAAAGTGCTCATGGACATTGTATTCATCTGCCACTTTTCTTAGGTTTTTAATGTCCTATGTAGACCGATCACCATCTTCATCATTAACAAAAATCCACCTTAAAACGGCATCCAGGTTGTAAATCCCTGGAGCTGATTACACTGCAAATATACTGACTAACTATGTAAAGTAACACACAACACAGGTGGTCTATTTATGGGATGAGGGCTAACTCTAGATTATTTTTGTTTTATTCTCACTCTGATGTACACTATGTTCACATTGTTTCTTAATATTTCTGCATACGAATAATACATATTGATTTTGCAACAGCATCACCTTCCCTGCTCTTGCACAAGTTCATCTTGCACAAGTTCACTTAAATGAATGTAAAACTTAACTTGTCTCCAGCCTGACTTAACATGTAACATATTGGTGCTTGACCCATAGAAAGGGTTAACATGGCTGCCTACTCAGCCACCAAATTTTAACTATGACCTCTTGTCTGTTTGCAGCCTATAATTATGGAACCCTGTATGTTTTTTGAGGTTACAGCCCTTTGTTATCTGTACAGATGATGTCAACATAACAGCCTATGTAACAATCTTTGGTTACAGTAACCTCATAAATGTGATACTTTTTACTGTTTTCACTGGTGTGTTATCTGTGAGTCACCATACCAGGACAGCAGTCTTGTAAAAGAGTGTGTCCATGATGCACTGGTGTTGACATTTCCATTCACAGCAGAGATTTGGGAGGGAATGTTCTTGTTGTACTGCACCCACTGTCTAGCGCCAGCCAGGGGGCTGCTATTGTAAAATACTAGGAAGGGCTTGGTCCTAAGCAAAATATCCTCCTGTATGCCAGAAAAAAATCCACCCGGGTGCAGCTGGCAGATAAAATCGGGAGTGTGGGGGGCAGTGATCAGGATCACTAGGCGTTTTAGGGTTGCGTGGGTCAGTAGCAGGGTGGCCCTATGGGCATCGTGCCCTAACAAACCATGTCAATACTCCACAGCAATAGCTGCCATCCCTGTGTTTGTGTCATTTCATATTTTGTCACCTTTTCTGTCTATTTGTTTGTGGGTACTCTTTTTGTTTTGTGCACTTCTACATTTGATGTAAGAACATGCTCTGCCAAAGGCATGTTTGTTACCAGTTCCCCCAGATGCCCCAGTAAAATCCTGAGTGTACCTGATTGACTAATTGATTACCAACTCCTGGCCTTGAGGACAGTGGCCTAATTAGCCTCTCTGTCCTACTACTTACCCAGTTTGACACACATTCAACTGTGTTCACTGTTTCTCTTTGTAACTCAAGATAATGATGAGCAACAAAATGGCAAAGTAACCTGCTGGAGCTTGATTTTGCTTTTATCCACCTAGACAGATTGTCTGCAGCCTAATTGGATTTCCAAGGGCCTGTTCATCTTTTGACCTAGATGCCCCTCCACTCTGTCAATACCGATGCAGAATATACACACACACACACACACACACACACACAGAGTGACAGTGGGCCTTCCTTGGTAGTTGGCTGGTCCTCAGGGACAAATGAGAGGAGGGAAGAAGGACGAGCTTGATTGATATTGGCTAACACACATATCTGATGATTCAGTTGGTCTGTGTGGGTGTGATGATACTCTTAAGAGATAATCTCAGGTGTTCTGGGGTCAAGCAGCTGTTGGTGAAGTTCTGTGCATTATTGCAGTTGGTGTGTTCCATGTGCTCCAATGAACTACTAAGCTATGTTAGCTTTCCTGCAATTTGTATCCGCAGATGGTAGTGTCTTCGTTCGTTATAGCTCTTTCCACATTTTGTGTATATGGTAATATAGGCAACACTGAAAGTGATATCTCATGCCTAAGGCCTTGAGTGATTGGTTAGATGCATTGCAGTGTCATTCACCTGTAGTATTAAACACTGCCTGTGATCTGTGTTATATACTGTATGTTGCTGAGAAACCACCATTTTTCTGAAGTTGTCAAAATCCTTTGATTATGGAACTTTAAGGCACCTGCTAAGCCATTCCAGACGGAGAAAGTCATTTATTTAACAAAAGTAACTGAATTATATACACATCAAAATGCATGGGATGTGTACATCAGTAGTGAAGGGTGTGCATGGTGGTGAGAATGTTGTTGTTGTAAAATGCATAAAATAAAATAAAAAAGGGAACTGAGGAGGAACTAATCTCAGGAGTTCCTGCAGGGACAGACAGTGAGTCTGAGTATCAGAGCCTGTATTGTATACACTCAGAACACCATACACCAGATGTTACCAGAAGGCATTGATGACCAACCTGTCAACCAAACATTGAGGTGCTCATGTTTGCATTCTCCAAATTCAAATATATTGTTGAAGTATCATGTGAGTTAAGTCACAACTGAAATTATGAGTTAATGATGAGAACTTTTAGATGGTTTGTATTAAGTACAGAACGAGGTGGGGAACAAATCACCTGTCATGTCTTTACATTTTAGTGTTTAGTTTTACCTAAATAGCCAGGGATGTGTTTTGGTTGGGATCAAGGCTGGCTAATCTGATTTCCAGAGTTACTAGTGCACTCAAGTCACCCCTTTGGCTCTGCAGTACCACTGTACCACTAGGTTTTGATACTAGATTAAATGGTAATTGGCTGCACTGTAATGGTTCCCAATCCTTTCATCTTATAAACCCCAACTATGAAGTTATGTGTATTGTATGCCTGATTTTGCAACCAAAGAAATGCAGAATTAACTGTATGAAATTAAAATGGTGAATGATGATCTTTCCATTTTCAGGCTGTTTTACATCATTATATAACGGCGGAAGCTAAGAAAAATTTGATAAATGTGCTGATGACAAATACACAACTTTTTCCATACAATGCTGTTTTGCATCATATCCCTAGATAACATCCTGTGACCCCACCTAGGTTGTCTGACCTTTTGGTGTCAGTGGCACTGTTCCGATACGCTGTTGTGGAGCTGAAATGTTTGTCCACACAGGTCACCATGACATTTTGTCCGTTGTTTGCAGTGACTAAGGGAGGGGTTTGGCAAACTGTTTTGCAGCATGGAGAAGGAAGACCTGAAGGTCCTCAACAAAGGGGAAGAGGAGGAGATGGTATGCCTCTGTTTTCAACTGACATAAGTACCATTGTCAGAATTTGTGCATTCCAACTTATCAGACTGCACCCCCTTTTTTCCTTCCACCCTTTAGGAGCTGCAGGGGTACCGTCTGTGTCGTTGGCGGCTGGCCCTGGTGGGCCTCGGGGTGCTGTGTACAGGGGGCTTCCTCCTGCTGCTGCTCTACTGGATGCCAGAGTGGTGCGTCAAATCCACCTGCACACGTACCACAGCCCGTGATGCTGAAGTGGTATTGCTGCGCTCCACGGTAGGTAGCAAGTAGATCTGCAATCAGTGTTTCCCATTCATTGACTAATGTATGGCAGCCCGCCATAGATTAATTTCTTCTGCCATAGTCTCATAATCGATCCCAAAATTCACGTTGGTTTTAACGCGTCATATCGTCGCAATAGTTAGAGCTAGAGACATGCAGTTTTTTCCTCTTAAATTAAAGAAACAGTGCTAATCTGTGAGCCCCTGTTTGTCTATGTGAGCCATTCTGTCTGTAATACTCCTCTTTTACATGACGTATTGCTTGTTGTACTTGTATGTATATCGAACAATTCTCACCCACCATTTTTTATGGAGACATACTAGAGTGTAAATATCACATTTCTATATTGGACGCTGCTATTGGTTACAGCCAATCGGAGTGTCTCGATAATATACAGGTTCCTTGACAGTACTGTGCTCCCGCGTATTTTGTGAACTGTGATTTTTGCTCTCAAAGTGCACCAGATTGATGCATTTAACTTTTAATGTTACAAATTTTCTTCCCAGGATGGCATGCCCCCAGACCCCACTAGAGGTTTTAGGATCCTCCCCCCATGATCTCATGAAATCCTGTGGGAAACACTGCTGCAATGATTAATCAATTATTTGATCAACAGAAAATTAATCTGCAAATACCTAGATAATTGATTGCAATTTTTCAAGCAAAAATGCAAATATATTCTCTTGTTTCAGCTTCTCAAATGTGAGGATTTGCTGCTTTGCCAAATAAGAAAGTAAATTTAATATCTTTAGGTTTTGGGCTGTTGTTTGGACAAGCTAATTGATGACATTACCATGGGCTTGGGGAAACTATAAATGACGTTTTGAAACATTTTATAGACTCAACAATTAATCAAGAATATTATCGTTAGATTGATCTGTAATGAAAATAATTGTTAGTTGAAGCCCTTGTAGCAAGCTAAGCTCTGAGCTTTTATATTTTACATTTAAACTATTTGGATTACAACAAGTAGATGTTACCACATTGACAGGCCAGAAAGTTAATTGGATGGTAAAGCAGTGAACACAGGCGATGAATTAAGGAGTTTTATCATCCACTGTGGCTAGTATAAAAGAGACAGAGGTTAAGCTGTTGCCTGATGTAGGAGCATACTGGATGGCGCAATTAAAATTATCACATATAACCTAATTTGCAGGCCTGTTACGGCAATCCAAACAGTACACTCTCAGACATCAGCCAAGCATAACTACATTTTTGAGTTACTTTTACATTTTAAAGAATCATATGAAATTATGCAGTTGCCATTTGACACAGATCGTTAAAGGTCCCTACATTTTGTGGTTTAAGAGACACACGGGGTATTTTTTTATTTTATTTTTTGATTGGTAGAGTCAAGTCCAAATGCTGTACAGTGAATACAACTGATGTATTGTACTAGCAACAGTAAATACCGTGAGTCCTACAGACAGTCACACCGGCAGGAATGCACAGATAATTTACCATGTGTCCAACGCTGTCCCTGACATTCGCTTGTGCTTGTGTGTCTGTGTGTTTGTCCGTGTGTGTCCACATTCCTTCCTCGCTGTTGGTCTCATGGTTGTGTGCATGTGTTTGCATTCATCCTAGAGCAACTGTGCATGAATCCAAATGTCTGATTGTGGCTGCTGATGAAATCTTAAATGCCCTCATGAGGTTAAAGCATTAGGAGCAACCTTCAAGTATAAATATTTTGCTACTGATCACTTCTTAAAGAGGCTTGTTCATAAATAGTAATTTGGTTTAGGGTTAAGGTCAGTGTTATGATTCGGTGGGTCAAGGCAGGGTCTGAAAATAACACCTGCCCAGCACCAAATGCAGCTCAATAAATGTTAAGGTTAGTTTGTAATGGAAGGGGTTTATGAATGAAGGTTCTTAAAAGTCCAGTACCACAAAAATATTTTTTTGTTTTTTTGTATTTGTTTGACTAGGATGAGTTCCGGCGCTGGTTCGTGGCCAGAGTGCGAGTGATGCTGTCCCCAGGGAGCAACCCCTTCCACAGCCTGGAGACCCAGACCACCTCCCCTTCCTCTCCCACCTGCCCCTTCCGTTCCCCTGCCTCCCCCCCTCTGGCCAACGGACATACCCCCCACCCCTCTGATGGCAGCCCCGCTCAGGAGCTCATTAGAAGATTTGCTGACTACCAGCCCACACAGGTGGGCACCCGTCTCCACAGTGTACTGCATTTATACACACACCAGTGATGGTAACCATAAACCGACTGCTAGACTGGCAACCACCTTTCAGTGTATGGTTTCCAAAGTTGATAGAAAAGTTGCCACATTAACCATGTGTAATTAGACCCCATATTTATGTTATGATAGTCATATATCGCAAATTGTAGAACATAATGTTACATAAAACTGAACTTTCTTTGTCTCAGACACAGTTGTACACATGTACTCATTTGCTTTGGTCTCCTTGTGGGTACTTTCCATTGACCTCATTTATGACATGACACCATACCCTAACAATAAGCTCAACAATACAAATATATATTTCCTCCTCTGATCCAAACATTCAGACTGACGTTATTGGAATTCGAATTTGATATGGTGCAACTGCTTCTCTTATCAGTATTCTGTTTCCTTTATAAATTCCCTTTGTTTCCTGTCTTTAAGTGTGTGGACAACAATACAGTAATGCTGACATGTGTCAAATAAAAGCCATCTTTTCTTTCCCCCCCTGCCTCTCCCCGATTCTTTCCCATCAGATTCGCTATTTTACCTTCCATAGCACAAAGTATTATTGGAGCGACGAGTTGCAGACCTTTGAAGTTTATATGTAAGCATTCATTGATTATCTACAGAAAGTTATTTTTACACTGGCTTGTGCTTTTTTCTTTTTTTTTTTTCTGGTAAGCTAAACAAGCTAAGGGTTTGGCAGTGTGTGTACAGCAATACAAAGGAGTTATGATAACTATATATGTGCAGCCCTGTTTGTTAACTCGTAAAGATCTGTAAAGTAGACTGTGCAAAGCCAAGCCTTTGCATGTACAACGTTGGAAGTGCATTGCTGCCACTGTAAATTGTAAATAAAAGTGTCGACTTGTCCCTACAGCGGCCTGGAGGATCTGCAGATCAGCTGCTCCACCCTACACTTGGAGCACAGTGCAGGCCTTACCAGCAACCAGCAGGCGTACAGGTAACATCTTACCTGTCTGAAGGATAGGTTGCACAGCTCTTTCAGGTGTTCTTCTGAAGTGGCCAGGGGAAGTCAGTGCAGACATGTAAAAATAAGAATCTATACTGATCACAGATCATTTCAGTCATTAAAAATCCTTCAACAAAAGAGGAGGAATTTATCAGTGAATCATCTGGTAATATTGTTTAAAATGAAAACCTGCATATCCTTAACCTTTAATGGTACATTTTTGTGTTTGTGTGTTTTAGACACAAGAGCTGGTTCACACTTGACTCATGAATGTCTCTTTCACCTCTTGTCAGGAGACTGTTCTTCGGAGTGAATGAAATTGCAGTGAAAGTGCCTTCTGTTTTCAAGCTGCTTATCAAAGAGGTAGGACCTCGTTTGCATTAACAGAGGCAGCATTTTCTTTAACTCAGAGTTTGGATTATCCTTGATTGAAACTCTGAGGGGCTGCCTCGTGCGGCGCCAAGGGTCAACTTTGATACCTGTTTCGTGGCTACCGTTATTTACACAAGGCATTAATCACTTGAACTACAAACAGGAGCTATATTTGCAATGAAAACAGTAACTTGTGTACTTAATATACTTCAGGGCACTTTTTATTTAAAACAAAATTTACACGTAGTATCTCGTTCCCTTACACCATAAACATTACTAAGCTATGTGTACAAAATATAACGCCAATATATATCTTGCTTCCCTCACTGTCCTGGTATATATCACCATCTTGGTTATGTCCTTAAGTAGACATCTCTGTAGTTGTATCTTAATGCTCTCACTCTGCATTTGCCACACTAATCGCTCTGTCTCCTCATGCAGGTCCTCAATCCTTTCTACATATTCCAGCTCTTCAGTGTGATCCTGTGGAGTGCCGATGAGTATTACTACTATGCTGCGGCCATTGTATTCATGTCGGTCATATCCATAGCTACCTCCCTGTACACCATCAAAAAGGTGAGGTTATCTTTCAGAGCCATTTATTCGACCACATAGCTATGGCAAGACCTGGTTAAATGTCACTTCTCTGATGTATCTATTTGCAGCCCACCAAGAATGATCCTAACTGTTTACCAGTTTATATTTTATGATCCTTACCCTTAACCTGTTTATGTTTTTAGCATTGTGTATATTTTATATTTGCACTGTTCTCCTACTTTGTATTGCTGCACAACAATTTCCTTTTGAATAATTAAAGTTCTATCTAAATGGAATTAGAAAAGAAATGTGATCCATGTGCTGTTCCACATGTTAGTTACTAGTTCATAGTTCACAAACTCAGAAAAAACACCCTTGCAGTCACACAGGTGGTCAAGAAGCTGCCTAAAGTTATTAATCTTTTTTCTTTGTTCCTTTTTCTTCCAGCAATATATCATGCTTCACGATATGGTGGCAGCTCACAGTATTGTGCGTGTGTCTGTATGCCGAGCCAACAATGGTTTGTCAATTTTCTTTTGTTTTTGTGTATTTTTATAATTGCATTTTTTTTGCAGGTGGCCTCTGTAGAGTCAGTTTAATAGTAATACACACAGCATGTATGATTCTATTCAGTTTTCTGCATTTCTGAAGAGTGCTTTTTAAACCAACCTGACATTTTTCTGCTTCTGTGCTGGGCCAGACTCAATTACAGTCACCCTGCTTTGGCTGTCCTCCAGATGGCTGCTGGGTTGGGACAAAGTAGACTTAGAGAGAGTGTGTATGTGTAGCATCTGTATATGTTTTAAGATAAGATAAGATTTATTTGTCATTACTTGTTTACACATGAACGAAGGACCCACAGCTGCAGAGGTGATGCATAAGCATCGATAGTCTCATCAGGTGTCCTATCAACTCTATCCAATTAAAATGTATTTCCTGAGTTAGCCAAATTACAAAATTAAACGAATGTTCAGAATCGGTTAGAAACATTGCTGTAGAAGTTTGTACACCGCTTATACTTTTGTTTACGCATTCATCTACTGCACTGGCCCGTCCTTGTGACGTCTCCGCTTTTCTCCTGCTGCCTCGAGAGGAGTGAGTAATGAGAGATGTGCTGAACAAGACTCTGGGGCTCTGACACACAAAATATCTCCTTTCTCACACCCTACGCCATCCAACATCTGCTACTTTTGGCTCATTTACACACTTTTCTCCACTTTTTTTTTTTTTTTATCTTCTACTGTGTTACCACACTGCTCTTCACCTGTCTATTTAATACACACATTTACCTTTTCCACTCCTCCATTGCACCCCACTTCATGGTAGAAATCGAAGAGACTTTGTCTACTGAACTGGTGCCCGGTGATGTGATGATCATCCCCAGCAATGGGACCATCATGACATGTGACGCCGTGCTGGTCAGCGGCACCTGCATCGTCAATGAAAGCATGCTCACAGGTTAGAGCCGAAATAAAAATTTTTAAGTCTGATACCTCAGGAGACAGAATGTTTAAATATTTGAAACATCTGTAGGTAAGAAACTGACCACAGGAAACTTCAAACATCCTGTAAAGCTCACAACAGCCAGTCCTAATGTCAGTCTAACCCCCCCCCCCCCATCAGGTGAAAGTGTTCCTGTGACAAAGACCAACCTCCCAAACCCAGGGCCAGGGGAGAGGGGGGACGAGGAAGACGGGGCCTACGACGCGGAGGTGCATAAGAGACACACACTCTTCTGTGGCACCAACGTCATCCAGACCCGCTTCTTCACAGGAGAAATGGTCAAGGCTGTGGTGGTCCGCACAGGTAGGTGTGTGTGTCTGGGGATAGGTATTTAGAAGTGTTCAAGTTTGGATGATCTGTAAATTGGTGTAAACTTCCTTGATGTTTTGTGTAGAAACTTTGGTACTTGAACAGTGAGATATTCAAATGTGATTTGAGATCTATATCAAACTTTATTGAGCGAGACAATTAACAATAAAAAGAGTAACCATAGTATAAAGGTGTATAAATTGCAGATTCTACTGCTGCTTATTACAAGAGCAATGTAGCATTTCAGAGGATCGGCAATATCCCTTTCATTCAGGAAGGGAAAGTTCTGATAACAAGATCTTCATCCAGGTTTTGGCACAGCCAAAGGCCAGCTGGTGCGCTCCATCCTTTACCCAAAACCCACCGACTTCAAGCTGTACCGTGATGCCTACCTCTTCCTGTTGTGTCTGGTGGCTGTGGCTGGAATTGGCTTTGTCTACTCCATCGTCCTCAGCATCTTGAACAAGGTAAACCAGGAGGTGACGGGCAGATTAACAAATGCAATGTTCTGATTTAGAGTTACATGGTTTCAGAGCTTAAGAAGTAAAGGGGGTTGAAAATGAGAGTGCAACTGAAAGAAAATTTAATCTTTTACTGTCCCATGTAACATTCACTGGCTCTGTCTTTCTGTACATAATACATCATCTGTAATTTTTTAATACTTAATTTCTCCAATTAAGATTTTTGTTTTCTTTTTTAAGCACAAATAATCTTTTTTATCAACATCTTCCTTCACACTCATATAGTTGCACACAGTCACACCTGTGAGCTGCCCAGTACAACCACAGTTTTATCTGTTGACCAGCTCACTGTGGCTGAAGCCCAAAGCTGAACTATAGATTTCTTCCCACTAGGGGGCAGAATCACTCCAAAACAAACTCTCAGTAACAGAGGCTCAATCAGCTTATCAAGTTCTTTTTGAAGACATGTTGGTAAAGAATTGCACAGAAGCCTGCTTGAGTCCTCTTTCTTGTTGTCTGATTATTACTGACTGGTGTTGTAGCCCTTCCTTCGCTTGGTGCAGCATTGTGCAATAGGATTTCCACCAACAAGCTCCATGGTAATACATATATTAATCACTGTGCTGCAGAAATCTTTGAGACAGTAGTTTTCCCTTCTCTGTGACTCTTGGTGTATGATTATAGGGTTGTTGTAGAATTAGCATCAGACTTGGAGGATCAGCAATTTTGTGTCCTTGCTTTGGATTTGTTAACATGAACAATCGGAGGACAAACATGCCTGGAGGAGACTTTGCTCTACCACACTGTTCAGTTCAAAAGTGGCCTTAGACAGCTTAACTTGGGAAATACCACACTTGGATTTCAGCAGCCCCTAAAACACATAAGTGTGGGTGAACTGTGAATTCCTACCAGTTTTAGGAGTGTTGGTTTATAGCTCGGGATGTGGTAATCGAAGACCAATTATTATCAAACATGCAAACGTTTCCTGACCTTTCCTTGCCACTGTCGCATAGTGCTTGCTCATGGTGGAATTGTTGGGTCTGTAGATATAGAGTTTGCTTGGACTTGCTCTATATTAACAAGTGCTATGAGATAACTTTGTTATGATATAGTGCTATATAAATAAAATTTGATTTGATTTTCCTTTCTGCCTGCCCCAGGAGTCAGCTAAGACCATCATCATTGAGTCCTTGGACATCATCACCATCACTGTGCCACCAGCGCTGCCAGCCGCCATGACAGCTGGCATTGTGTACGCCCAGCGACGCCTCAAGCACATTGGCATTTTCTGCATCAGCCCACAGAGGATCAATATCTGCGGACAAATCAATCTGGTCTGCTTTGACAAGGTGAGTGGTTGTGGTTGTATGACTGCTGCTTTTGCTCTTCAAGTAGCCAACACTAACCATACATATCGCTGAAGAAGAAATGCTTCACTTAAAGTCCCCATTGTTTGTAGGCCAGCAAGAAAGTACACACCTGAAATAAACACAATATACAAAAATATATATCACAGTCATATGAACAGGAATTGGAGTCATAGAGAATTTCTCTTTTCACATTTTGTGTCAAGGGTGGAGAATGAAAACTCAAATCTGTTGTGCAGATGGATTAATGATGTTTATGTTTGGTTGGTACCATTTCATATTTTCTACATTCTATTTGATTTGATTCAGTCAAACTCTGTTAAATTCTTCTTTCTTTCTACTTACAGACTGGAACGCTGACAGAAGATGGATTAGACCTACGGGGAGTCCAGAGGGTTGAGAATGGCAGGTAAGCTGGTCTGTACCCTAATTTATTAAGCATCTAACTATCACTGTTTGAATGCATTTCGACTTCTCAAGTCATTGACTTAATTTAGCTGTTGCTGAGCTGGTATTGCTTTGCTGATTATCTGGTGGAATATAATTAATATCTTTCTCTGAAAGGGTAATTTCCCTCATTTCAAATCTCTGTCAATACTGAAATGTCACTGAGCATGTGGATGATTATGAAATTACTTGGATACCAGAAAATATCAACCAATCAGGGTACACTTATGAAATGTGTTATTCTCTTTGGTTGGAAAGTAATTCTTAGTTGATCAGGTGTCAGATCAAGTGTTCATCAGATATTGTGCAGGAATATTTAGTGATTTTTTTCTTTCTCCAAATTTAGAATAATAGTTTTTGATATTATGGTTATGATGTTTCAAAAATGATCTGCATATTTCTGTAGCATGAATCAGTGGTATAAATGTATTTATGTTATTTACAGTATTTAAAGTTTTTGTTTATATCGTTGAAATCCATTGCTTCTGGAAGCATTTTCATTCACATCATGAAATGCATTTTCATTCACATCATGAAATGCATTTTTCACATCATTAAAATAACAATAAGTCATCAGATTTCCAATTCTGTGTCTGAGTAAAACTTGTGTACTTTATTCGTCCACCTCCTATTCCTCCTGCCTCTCCAGTTTCCTCTTGTCAGAGGAAAATGCCTACAAGGAAAATCTTGTCAAGTCCCAGTTTGTGGCTTGTATGGCCACCTGCCACTCTCTTACCAAAATAGAGGGCCAGCTGTCTGGCGACCCACTGGACCTCAAAATGTTTGAGGCTACTGGCTGGGTGAGTTGTTCTGTATATATCCAAAAGCATAATGTTGGTCACGGCAGCTGAGTGGGAATGTGATACAGCAAAGGTGCATGGGGACAGTTAGCCACTTGTAATCCTTTTTGTATGTGTAGTCCACCAGTGTGTGACAAAGAGAAAGTGGGAATCTAAAAAATATTTATTATGTCAAATATGTTATATACATTTATGTCTCTTACTATTGTTGACATTTTTCTGATTCTTACTTTCTCTAAAAACTTTGTCTACCCAGATCCTGGAAGAGGCCACTGAGGAGGAAACATCTCTCCACAACCGTATTATGCCCACTGTGGTTCGACCCCCAAAACAGCTGTTGCCCCCAGAGCCTGCCGCATTACCAGAGCAGGACATGGTATGAACAGCAACAGTATCTTATCAATACAAATACTGAAATTAAAATAAAAACAAATCTTATCAATCTAATGATATTAATGAAGTATTAGAGCTGGAGTGTGGTCTTGGACATTGTATTATTGGTTTTCTGACTTATTTTATAGTCGGTGTAATACAAATATCGGCCATAATTTAAACCAGTATATTCTTGTTCATGTAACATAAATAAACACTACGATCATTGCATGACAACAGCAACATTATTCTTACTCTGAATGGTTGTTTTATTAGTTTCTGACTGAATCGTCCCACTCTGCTTTCTTTTTTCTCTCATTCTAGGAGCTGTATGAGCTCTCGGTAAGTTGCTTCCGTTTTGAAAATGTACACATCAGATTCGTCTTTCTCTCGCCAAGTGAACATTTTAATGAGGAGTAAAACTGAGCATAAATAGTGGCCCTCTATTACTCATGTTGGCTAGTTAATGTAAATTTACTTTTAAGGTCAGCCCTTTTGATAATATTATAAGTTGACAAACTTGACGG
>JAVQJF010057883.1:0-13933 GCA_036023855.1 Gadopsis marmoratus
CTGAGTTACTGACGACTCCACATGTTTTGACCTTCTTTCTGCATTCCAAAGTGGAGCATGTCCGCGGCGTCCACCGTGCCCACACCTCTGCACGGCCTGTCGGCCACACTCCCAGGTCAGCTTCATCCCCAACAGCCAGGTGAATTTGCAAAGGGTACCAAAATACTGTGTGATCGCGGATTTGTTGTGCTGAAAGGTGCAGAAAGAAACTGATAAATCAGTCTGTTGGTTTCATTTGGTTTTTATTGTTCTCCTCTGTTCTTGATCACTGCTGACTCCCGCTGTTGTTCTGGGTAAGATATAGAGAGGAGCCCCCATGTGGGCGTGTCGAGCAACAGCTGTTAACATAGCAATATGGATATGATCCCTTGCTGGCTTCCAAGCCTTGTTACAATGGCCGTTGTGTTTGTTAGAACACAGAGCGCTGCGAGTAATGCAGTGTTGGTGGGAGGCTGTTTTACCGCCGCACTGCTGGGCAACCCCTGGGCTACATATGACACAGGTCAAATGGTCAAGGAACAACAAAAACTCAGTTTGACAGGATAGTAAGTAAAGGCCAGGAAGCAGTAGAAAGCCAAATAAACTAACTGGAAACCTAAAAAGGACAATTAGAGGCACAGATACCAGAGATTTAACCACATTGATTTGAATCTCTTGTCTGTTGGTCGTGATGGTAATAAAATAAGAGGGGGTGTAAATGGGTTTTTATTTTTTGGGAGGGTTTCCCAGTACATCTTTACATTGTCAGTTAGAGCTACTTTATATACCTTGAAGAGAAGAGAAAAAACGCAATGAATCCAGTTTAATTTGAGGCTGAATTTGAAGGCTGAACATTTCCAAGGGTAGTGAATATTTAACTCAAAACACATTTCAGCTACTTCCCAAATCATTCCTTGTACTTTACGATGACCTGATTCTTTAACGGTCACTTTAGCAAGAGGAGACCAGTAGCATGTGAAACTGACAAATCAGAAACAATCTTTGTATTAAAACCTCTGAACTCTAATTCTCTAATCAAAACTTTCAAATGTTTCAAGGTGAAAAGTGTAAAAGGAACTAATGTACTTTATTCTTTTATGCTTTCACTTGTCCGTTTCCTCCATACACCATCACATCATTCATTTCATTACCTCTCAAACGGCAGACCCAAGGAGAGAAATGGCAGGTGCTTCACTTGATCATACGATACCTGCAGGTCAGCTGGTTATCCTCGGGTGTAAAAGGAAAACAAAATACACATTTTAAACCGTGAAAGATTTTTACTTTGTTCCTGAAAGCCATCCAAAATTCTATTGAGCAGGAACTGAAGAAGACCTCAGACTCTCATATTTGTTTTCTTTGTTTAGTCTTAATGAAATGTCTTCTACACATGGTTGTCATTGACATCAGAGTCATGTTGATAAAGACATTAATTGGGTGTTTCTGAGACACCCAGATAATACATATTTTGACTGGTAGCGGTTGAGCTTGTCAACTCTTTGAGCCCCTCTGGCAGGTAAATGACCCCAAATTGGAGCCTGTTTTCTCTTTGAAAATTATTCCAGCTGGTAAAATGGTGAAAGTGGAACGGACCGACCAGTGAGGCCGTGGTGTCTGAATGTTTTTCTCCTGATGTCTACCGTGGATTAATGACTGGGTCCATCTTGTCCAAACTGTCCCGTCATTATGAGACACTTTGTGGTTGTTTTTCACTCCTTGCCTCTTTCTGCCCGCTCTGCTCGGCGGCCTCTTGGTAATACTCAGGTAGAGATGACTCGGTACACACTCTAAGCACTTTTGGGTGTTTTTTTTTTTTTTTTAACTTTGTATATGTGCACTCGTGCATTTCCCTCCTGTGTGTGTGTGTTGATAGGAAGAGGTGGAGGCAGAGAACAGGAGGAACACGCGCTCCAAACAGACGCCAAAGCAAACCCCACACAAAGCGGAGGTGAGAACCAGACAGACGGACACGCCTAACCGTGAACCTGTGCTCTGATCCATCCCATACCTGCATTTGCATAAATGATTCATGTAGCAATACCCACATTTGCACAATACCAATTCAATATACAATAGGTCACCAGCAAATGTGAAGGTTTTACATTCTTGCACTATGGAGGACAGGTTTGTTTTGCACGAGTTGTTTTCATAGGTTTGGCTGTCGTTCTGATTCATAATATACTATTTCCTTTGTTATCTTAATTGCTTGGATATATGGTTTCTCAAGTCAGCTTTACTGTGGTGAACGCACAACAAATGTCCTCCGCTTTGTGAAACTGCTTGCATGAACTGTAGTAAGTACCGTGGATCATTTGATTAAACTGGACTGCCTCACCAGGCGTGTTTGCAGTATGCTTGTACTGTAAGCCATATGGAGTTTTATTAAAAAAATTTTCTTCTACTAAATATACACTGTACATACTGACAGACTAACCACGGCTCTCCATCATCTGTCATCAGAGCTCTTACCCAGCGGGTCGCCATGACTCCCCGAGCAGCATCCACAGCAGAAAGGAAGGAACGCTGCAGAAGATCGGAGACTTCCTGCAGAGCTCCCCCACGCTGCTCGGCACTAAAGGTCAGTGTGTGTGTGAGACGCCTTACGGTGGCAGATATCTCATCTGTTTCTCTGTAGAAGAGTGTTGAACAGCAGGGGCTGCAGATTGTTTAGTTAAAACACAAGAGGTCAAATTTAAAGCAGCAAAATGATACACCAGTGGAGGGTATCGTCAGTAACGACACAACAAATACCTCAAACTCTACTCGAACTACCAATTTCTACAGTAAATGCACATTTCATTAAATTGATTTAAATTAAGGTAAAGTAAGAAGAGAAGTGATTGGAACTGGGTCAGTCTTGAGACTATGGAAATATAATGATCTTTATTTGTTGAGCACTTTCCACACAAGACAACAGATAAATAAACCAACTAACAATAAAATATTTCAAACCAAAATCCAGTAAAATAAAATCGAAGAAATACAAACAAAAACTATGTACGAATCAGAAAAGGTTCTTTCTAAAACTATGTTGGTCAAAAAGACCGAAATTTGTTCCCGTCTGACTTCCTCTGGTAGAAACGGGCTGGGAATGCAGTTCTTGTCGCTCTGTTCGGTTTCCAGGCAAACTGTTATAATAAATATCTCCAACTTTCTGGTGTCGCACTCCGTCACACCACCTGTCAGTGTCGCACTTCGGTTCGACAGCCGCAGGCACTGAGCGTTGTTTTGCCCGACACGTCCTCCTGCGGGAGGTTTAATGCAGTGAAGGTAAGAACCAAACTAAAAGGTCAGTGACTGGATTTTGAGTAAGAGACGTTTTAAAAATGTCTTCCTAAAGGAAAAGGTTGGCGATGTATCATGAAGACACACTGTAGTTGATGCACCGTCCTGCTGCCCCAAATTCTCCAAACGTGGATTCCTCCGCTGCTGAAAATAGTCCCCAACAAATGCACTTCATCAACACGTTCACTAAAACTAAACTTCTTTTAATATTAGAAATTAAACGATCCTGTTGTATTTGATTGTCTCCTGGTATTTATGGTAACAATTTTGATCTGATAAAGGCTTTGAGAGTCTGGAAAGTCTTGGCTTTTGTACCTTGAAAGTGCCTGAATGGGCTGGAGTGGAACCGTGGCCCTGCGGTAAGGACTCAGCCTTGTTATAAGGTAATATTGTTATATCTGCGTCTTGGAAAACAGCACAAACGTGAGCACTGCGCTAATCAAGCATGTTAATGATCAAAGTCTGCGCCGGTTTCTGCCCTTTACAGAAACCTCTTCACTGACTCAGTATTCCTGAGGCACTAAACATCAGTTTGGATGACATTTTAAAATGAGTGTCAATATTCATATCGTGATCAAACCGAATGCCAAGACTACAATCGGCACACACCCATCAACACACCACAGCATGCTTATATACGCAGTAAATCCTCCCCACTGCTTTCTACATTCATTCACCTCCAGTCAGGAGACAGTCACATGGTCCAGATGGGATTTTTGGAATTTCACAGTTGCAAACCTGTATGCAGAAACAACGTGGGACACGCCAGGACAAACCTTTCAACTTCCTGCCGGAGTCATTTGGGGAAGTACAAAGTAACCGGGCAAGGGCAGCGAGTTTGGGACACTAATCATGGCTTAGAGGAGAATGTTGAGACGGCGAACATATTGGAATCAACCGGAGCGTCTCGGTGTTTTCTCCTCGGGGGCAGGCGGTTTCACTCGGTCAATGAATTGTTGCCCTGGGGTTCTGACGCAAGGGTGCTTTCGTCTGCCGCCATCTGATGCTCCATCTGATCCTCCATCTGATCCTACATCCATCTCTCTCATTTTGCAGCTCGCTGTTCCCTCCTTCCTATCCTTCGATCCTTCATCTCTCACCTTTACTCGTTTTTTAAATCTTGGTCATTTTACTTCGTTGCCGTCTTTGTTTCTGAATGTTTTCTCCTTCTCTCCCTCCACTGTTCTCTGTCCCTCCTCCATTCACTTTCTTTTCCCCTCTTCCCCATCCTTTTCCTATAACCTGCGTTCTCCTTTGAACATGGATTAAAGGATAATATTTGAATTAACAATTCACCTGAACACAACCAAAATGACAATGAATGTATCCTGCTAACACGTATTGTCTGTCTGCCCAGTGATGCTCTTAGTTGTAAATAACCCTAATGCCATATATCTACTCCTAAATCATTTATTCAAAGTGAAACCAATATACAGAGCACATTTAACAACTTCAGCATGTTCCTCTTGTCTAACGTTGCCTCACTGTGTCTGCAGCCAAGAAGATGATGGGTCTGGTGAGCGGTCGGGGTGATGCAGACTCGGCAGCCTCCTCTTCCTCCCTCAGTCTGAGAGCCAAGAAGAACAAAAGGAAACTCTACAGGCCAGAAATCTCCTCCCCCATGGACATGCCCCCACACCCAGTGAGTCACACGCAGACGTCACCCTCCAGCTGGGTGCCGACAACATGTCTGTAACAGGATTTGGGAAACTGTCAACTTTGGTCACACGCATTCTGTCTGATTAAAACTAAATGTTGCCAATATTAGACGATGTAATGTAGTCAAAGTTCTTACGTGGCTACTTGTGTTTAGACGTAGGTTTACATCATGAATTGGCCCAAACAGGTGTGTTCTCATAAAAATATCCCTCACCTACCATCTCCTCGCTGCTCCAGTTTACGGTAGTTTTTCCAAGACTTTGTCGGTGCTTTGGGCGGCGCTGTGTTCAGTGGGTCGTCCCCGTTGGATGGTGGATATCTCTAAATGTTAGCAAAAGCAAGTTGCTTTCAACACGGTTTGTGTAGACAACAACATGGGCATCCAGCTTACAGACCCTATAGCAGGGTATCCACTGGGTCTTAGAGCGTTAAAAGGTATTAAATCAGGTTAGCATTAATTAAGACCCTTAAAGTTTTAAAACATCTTGATCTGCATTTTCCGAGTTATTTATTATCGATTCAGACACGGTCTATGACTTAATGTCATTCATGGCCAATTTTGTATTTCTTAGAATAGAAATGTTAATGAAAGTGTTTTGTTTATGTGAGTATGCAACAATTTTTACTTTGTACAAACCTTGCCTTTGGGTTAGTCACTACTTTACTCTATAGAGTTTCCTTCCCTCCCGGCCGATCGGAAATAAATATACTGGTATCGGTCTGTACATGTACAGTGTGTTGCTGATAACCAGTTACAATTTCTTAAAATATGTTGAAACGGTCTTAAAAATTTAATTGAATTGAATTAAAACATGGAATTTAACTTCCGGATGCCTGCATATGCTCGCTCACACACTCTGTTTGTTCTTTCCTTTCTTGTTTTTAGATCATCAGCAGAGAGCCAGAGGAGAAAGAGAGTGACCATCAGATCATAAAGAGGCGCCTTCGCTCCAGGATGCCTAAATAATTAGCCTTCATGTACCGTGGCACTGAACACACACTTGTTTTTTTGGCTTAACGAATGAAGGGAGCATTTAGATGTTTACGAGCACGGACCATCTTTCTACGTCACGCCTGTGATGTGCCGAAACCCAGAAACGTATCTCATAGAAGCAATGTTCTTTCAATTTGAAACCCTAGTCGAACAGAGTTGGTCACTAATATAAAACATTTGGACAATTTCAACATTTTGGAAAGTAAGTTTATTTGCTTTTCTGCCGTGAGTTGGATGAAAAGATCAATAAGCGCTGATGTCTGTGTGCTCAGTACAGAGCTGCAATCAGGAGGCAATTACAGACTGGAGGCTGGGGGGGAAACGCATCACCTGGCTCTGTCCAAACAACAACAACAACAGTTTGTGGCTTGTTTCTTGTCGAGCATCAGTTTATCCATCCAAATACTTCTATGCAGCATGTGAGCCCCCCCCCCCCCTGCAGCCTTAATGCACAGACATGTTTGGTATCAAAGCAAGAGAGCAAATAATCATGTCTTTCCAAATGTTGAACTGAGTCATTAAATTACTTTTAGGCTGATAGAAAATACAGATTTCTCACTCAGCTTTTATACGTTTTGTTCCTTGAATTATGCTTTTGTGTCCACATGTAACATCAAATGACTCCAGTCATTGCATATACTTTTAAATAGTAAGCAACTCTAAGGTTTTTGTATATCTTTTCTTTTTTACACGTCAAAGTCAAAAGATGCTGACGTTTTTTCTTTTTATGTGCAGATGTTTTATTGTTTCTGGCCCGTGCTGGAGTTTGGTTGGTGGTGTCTTTTTTTTTTTTTATGATAATTTTTACTTTTATATGAGTAAGCTGTAACAGTTAAACATTATTGTCATTTTTCAAACCTCTGCAATGTTCACGCATCCTGTTTGTGAAAGGCAGACGCACCAGAAACATCTGTTTGGTGTTTTTTTGTTTTTTTAAATCTTAGACCTTACTGATTTTTATTTCCTGAAAGTGATGCCAACAAAGCTGCTGAAAATGTCCCGGACCTTCTTTGTTTCTCCCGCATTTCATGTCTGAACTTTACCTCTGCCCTCGAGCAAATTTAAGAAGAGGTGTGACCGTAAGGCTCCGTAACGCAGGATGAAATGGCCAATAGTTCCACTGTACTTGTAAACTTGTAACTTGTTGTAATGGTTTATTCTCTGACTGCTGACAGCAGCGACTTTTGGACTGCTGTTGTCTTTAGGTCACTACATTCTGGTCTGTATGAAGGACTGCGTTGCTGTTTTGTGCAGTAACATTTAGTTAAAGCTGTCTGAGTTTAAAAAGTTTAATTCCTGATGTTTTGTTTTGTGAAACTGTGCACTTTTCTGTATTTCCACTTCCGTTGTTGGAAAAACCCCCATTGCACACTTTTCTTTCATACCATCGTAATTATTCTCCTACGTTCTATAGGTCATGTCACTCATTTGCCAATTAAAAATTCAAAACATTTGCTTCTCAAGTTTGGATATCTGCTGTTTTTGTCTTTGGGCTTTTTACCACTTTCATCACTCTGAAAGCCTGGCGTCAAAGTAGCCGGCGACATGCGAACCACCTGCACACATCAGGTAGACCGAAGTCCATTGTTGCCGTCTCCATCCTCCCTTTCCTACCTAGAGAATAGGACACGCCCACTGATGTCATCACCATTCGCACTTCAGCTCAAGGAAAACTTCAGGTTTCAGGCAGACATTTTCAGGCCGTCTCTCCTGGAAGACGTCCATAGCGACGCGTTCGGTTGCTGACATGAAACGTGACGGAAGAGTTATGGCTTCATCCGATCTGCAGCCATGTCTTGGGTTTAAAAGGGTGACATTTTGGCCTGAAGGAGGCAGAGTTCAAAAATGGATAAATCCTCTGGAAAGTACGAACGCCTGCCGACAGACTACTGTACATTCAGCCAGTCTAACTTTAAAGTGGCAACTTTTCAGCGTTTCACTCTCCCTCTTCATTTACTCCGGTTGCTCCACCTGGGATGCTGGGATGGCTACCAGCAGCTAGCGGGACATAAAAGCCCCATTCCTCTTCTGGTTGCGCAGTGCAATGTTTGACCTGCTTCCTTTGTGCTGTAAAACGAGCGTTTCCCTCTGTACTTTTCTATTCTGGCCAACTCCTATTTCCACGTGAAATGGCTTTAAAGAAGAATTATCGAGAATAAAGCCCTCGGTTTGTTCCAGCTTCCACAGGCCCTCGCCTCTTTTAGTTAAAGGGTAGGCTTTATTTCTGAGCATTGCCGTTTTGCATCCATGTTTTGGTGGATTCGTCTTGTACAGCTGCTGTTGGTGTGGGCTGCATAAGTCAAAGATCTTTTGTTACTGTCTGAACTGTTGCCCTGTTCCTCCCTCACACACGTTTTGAGTTATTACATATGCAGACTGGATACCGTGGCTGCAAGCGCACGCTCCTCCCTGAGTTTATCTGCTCCTGGTAACTGTCAGCAGGATGCCCAACATGTATACTGTATATTTATTCCGTGTTAAAAGTGGAGGGGAGGGGGGGCGGCAGTGGAATGAGTGTGGAAGCAACGGGAGGTGTTGCTCACACACAAGTCGGTGTGTTTTTTTTAATAATTTTTTTAATTTAATATCTACTGCCGACATCAGATGCTCAGGCCATTTGTCTAAACGGCGAATGTTATTCACACTGCTCCCCCCCAGCGGTGAGGTGGGTGGGGGTTATGTGTCTTGAATGGCTCTGCACCTCACTGGCGCGAAAGGGTTCAGGCAGCAGGTGTTGATGGTCAGGTGAGCATCCAAAATTTAACCCAGTTCGATTTCTTTCTTTCTTTCCTGCCGTTTTATTTCCTCTTCTTGGTCTTTGGAGTCCTCTGCACCGTCCGGAGGAAGCCGTAGAAAGAATTGGTTGCTTTTTGTCTTTTATGGAAACGGTGCGAGCTGTTGACTGTCTGTCGTGACAAAGAAAGTCAGCACTGTTCCTGTGAGCAGAGCCTGATGCAGCTGTGCCTAAAGGAGAATCCTTTAACGAGACCTGATCGGAGTGTGTGTGCAGACACGAGCACGAAGGGATGAACCGGACAATGTTCCCATGTAAAAACCTCAACAACTATTAGAGGCCGGAAAAAGGTAAAAGCAAGAGAACAATAAAATAACCATTAAAGAAAAGTCGGATAAATGAATAAGTGTGTAGCACAATATTTCTTTTACTTGACTGACTGTTATCTTGCCGGTATGTGTGGTCTGGAGATGAGTGCAGTCTGCATTTTTATGCCTCCGTGTCACATTAGTGCCGTCAGGATCCCTCCATGCAGCAGAGTGCGGATGCTTTTATGTGTCGGAAAGACTTTAATCCAGAAACGTCGTTAGGAGGAAGCCTCATAATCACCAGCAGCAGCACAAAGAGAGGAAATGGGGATGAAAATACAAGAATGGGGAAAGAAATCGGGGCGAGCGGGATGACAGAGAGCTCACAGAACAAAGAAGAAATGAGACAGGAGGATGAGAGTGAGACAGGGTGGCGGCGACATTTCAAATAAGGACATCCATCCGCGAGTGCAGCATGTTTTTCTCCTCCTTTCCTTTCCGGCTCGGGAACAATTTCAGAGGACGCAGAGAAACAAAGCGCAGTCGTGTGTGTTCTGTGAGTGATGGAGAAGCTGCCATGATGCAATTTTAGCAGTCGCTTCCCACACAGCTGCGCCCTTTGTGCCGTCTGAACAGGCCTGCCTTCCTGTTCCTCGCACACAGTCCGGTGTACGTGTCATTTAGAGCTTCTTAAGAAGTAACTCGGAGCTTTAGCTGGAGATGGAAAAAGTAAAGATAAAACCAGCAGCCAGAGTGTTTCTGTTCTTCTGTCCTTAGACTCCAAAGCTAATTTAAGGACCGACTATGAGACTGCAGGGTAATTATTTGTGCAACTGATGATTGCCACTGTTACAAAACCTTTTAAATACAATCGGCACGGTGACTCATTCGCGTTCCAGGCCCTCCGGTCAAACTCCTATTTTACTTTGAAACATCAGGTGACATAATTTCCTGGCGACCGTTCAGATTTAGAATAAAACGTTATGTTCTGTTGAACGTGTTCGCAAGTCTTTGACGCCTGTCACCTCTTTTCTAAAGGTGACCCGTGTGCATTATGAAGGAAGGAAGGAAGGAAGGAGGCAGCTGTTCGCACAGACGCACAATGTCTAAAGTTTTAGGAGAGCAGAGTGACAACACACAGGCATTTAGGGTGCATTTGATTTGATTCACACTGAGCGGCTGTGTGTCAGAGCAGATTTATTTATAGCTTAACTTCTCACCAAGTGTCTTTTTTTTTTGTTCTTTTTCAGACGCCAACGACATGAATCCAAATTTAAACAGTAAGAAGAGACTGTATATCCTCTGCATGTGTTCCAACACATTCTAATGTGTTGCTAATGACGACCTGCTGGCACTTATTGGTTTCGTGTCTGGTTCAGTCGAGCCCAGTAGAGCAACCCTCAGCTTGCACGCCTCGTTTTGCACAGAGGAAGGTCCCGTGCCGACCAAAGTGTCTCCATAGCCCTGCAGTGTATCTAATAGAAGAACTTTAAAACCCAGACTCCCTAGAACGTTCTTCCGGACAGCCGTTGGTTTCAGTTAATCTCTGTGAAAATGAAAATGCAGATATTTGTAAATGTCTGCGAAAACACAATCCATTACCAAATTAAACGTTTGTCATGCATGTTTCCTATTTAGACCGTTTAGACTGTTTGCAATTAACGATTCCTCAGTTATTTCCATTAATGAGCTGCCCGTCGAGTCGAGCTGCCTCTTGGAGAAAATATTTGCACAACTTTAAATCCAACCTGCTTTTAAACTTTGTCCATCTGGCACCACATTTGATTAAAACAAAGCATGAACTGGTTTTACGAACATCGCACACACCAGCATGGACGTAGTAAAGGCTCCAAACAAACAGTCAAAGCTCCCATCTGGACCAAATTGCCCCAAAACCTCAATGTTGTGCAAATACCTTTTTATCTCCAGGCTGAGACATTAACCCACTCTGAGGGAACCTGGGTTCCCACAGCAGCAGCAGCAACAGGACGGAGCCAGAAAGAACAGAATTTGAAGATGAAAGTAGCTCTAAGGCTTGAAGGGGGAGCTCGAGGGTGTTCACGTCCATATTGGGGAAACAGACTCAGGACTTGCACTTCCACGCTTTAAAACAATTCAGCAGGAAAAGATTTGATTCATCTTTTCCAACCTTAAGCTGCACACAATGTGTTACAGGGTACAGATGAGGAGCTGGGGAATGCACCTGACTCGCCCTCAAACCTCAGGGAAAACCACATTTCTACTGCGTTCACAGCCCGAAAAGGCCTCGATTGCGAAACATGGACTGATGGAGGCGTCAGAAAGGGACACAGCGAGAGACTCGCATTTCCAGGTGTGGCATTGTTCTCGCATGGACAAACAAAAGCCAGGGTGCGGGAGGAGAAAGCGCGCTGGCTTTGAATGCACCGTCCGCGTGGGCGGCCTGAGTGGGACTGAAGAGCCTCCTGCAGAGATGGAGGCAGCGGCGCTCGACAGGCCCATTAGAGTCCAATTATTTCTGACATTTTTCAGAAACAATGTCAGGGAGTTTGACTCGAGTGCTGCCCTCGCTGGAGAGTCACCAGCTGTCTTTCAAGTAGCTGTAGCCCAAAACTGCTGGATCTCTCGCTGTCTCTGCTGAAACACATTGTGCCGTCAGTCACACAGGCGTACAGATAGTCTCCTGCCTGCAGGTCCACGTGCAGACGTCGTGTCTTATTAATGCGCCCGTCGCTTCACTTCTTTTCAGGCAGAGAGGTTCTCCTCCATTCCAGGAACACACTTCTACACTTCTGTGTTATTTATAAAAGTGGAGGTAAGAGCGGAATGTAGGGCAGCAGTCAGTCTAGGCAGTTGTTTGTTTTCCACCACACAGACCTGGATTTTGATTGGCTGGCAGAGTGTGTGTATGTGTGTGTGTGTGTGTGTGTGTAGTTATTTTTCTGCCGGTCCGATGTTTGAAGAGAGACAAACCAGCCACATATCAACGAAGGTGTCCATGTTTGTCTTTGTGTGTGTGAGAACAATTATTAACATTTTTAAAATCCTTTAGCCGACACACAACCAGGCCACAGTAAATTGGTCGAGTGGTGAAGGACCGGCGCATGTTGGGCGCGTTATCAATCTTTAAGAGCAGACGGCCACATTAAATCAGTGTATAACTGTGTATGTACGTGTGTGCTGTGAATCCATCTTTCAATCCCTTGACTGTTCATCTGGAACCACATTAAATCTGTTTCTGTGGTTCTGTCTGCTCGTATGTCAGTAAGCGTTGACCTTACAGTGTCCACCACTGCAGCTGCTTTGTCAGAAGTACATCGGAAAGCAGAGCCAGCGGAGAAAACGCAACTTCACTCATCGCGTTCGTTTCCTCGTCCACCAGAGCGTCGCACGCTAACAAGCCGTCTGTCTCCGCTGCTGACCGATGAAGACCGATATCAAGGTCAGATTCACCTTTTCCAAATATCCCACGTGGCCGGGAGAGAAGTTCAAACGTCAAGATCAACAAGTGAACCGAGCACTGGCACAATCCGGGGTCATACAAGGTCAGAATGTTCCCTGCAGTGAAGAAGTCCAAATCCAACCTGAAACCCAAATAATGAAACCCAAACATGACGGGGCTAAACCTTTGTGGTGGGGGGGGGGGCTGTGTATCAAACCTTAACCCTATTCTGACTTTGACCTTGGGACCACATGAATCTTGCAGGATAAACGCACCCCATAAATTAAACCCCAGATAACCTCAGAGCTCGCATTAGGTTTTCTTAATTCTTGTCCTGAAAACATTCTGTAAAACACAGGAGTCCTTGTGAGAAACCGACATCTCATTGCTGCATTGCAAAGCAGGGCTGGATTAACCGACCAGAGGGGCCCCTGTGGAGCCCCCCGTTTCCCCCTGTGGAGTCCCCCGTTTCCCCCCTGTGGAGTCCCCCGTTTCCCCCGCTCCCTGTGCACACTGTGTGTGCGTGTGTGTGTAGTTTTATTTGACCAAATGCATGCCGTCACTGTCATGTGGGACTGCTGTGGCGTCTGTCTGTCCGTGTTAAACAGCTAATACTGGAGGACTCGGAGTCCACGTGAAGGTCCGTCTGTCTGAACCTGATTTGAACTTCAGGTATTCGACTTCAGCGGATCTGAATCGACTTCAGCACTCGAGGGCTGAAGACGGAGAGAGAGCCTCTGTCACCTTCCATTTTCCCCCTGGCTTCACCCACCCCTCCACCCTCTCTCTCAGAGCTCTTCCCCGGAAAGCCTCCCCATCGCTCCATCCAATATTCACCAGAAGTGCTCTGATGTCGGGGGGGAAGGTGTGTGCGAGTGCACACTTTTAGCTAAAGTGCGAGCTTGTTCCCGCCGCTTTTACCGACCTACCTGAAATCAAACGCGGCCACTTGAGGTCAAGTAAAAAGTCATCCAGCTGTCATCACGTTGGGCTGTAGGTCCCTAAAGCTTTTAGGATTAGAGGTGAGTGGGGTCAGTCTGAAACCTTCCCCTGGTGGAATTATAAGAAGGAAACGGACTGTTTCTAGATGTAACTGTACCTGCAGAGAACACTGAGCTCGTAACGCGCTCACAAAAACTGAGTTTCGGTCCTTTTCAAAGTAAACTCCTTCGGCATTAACGGCTAAGTTTCAACGCAGCAAAAGCATTTCCGTTCATCTCAAGGTAATTAGCTACTTAGACAGAAAATAGGAAGGAAAGAAATCACACTGCAGGAGTTTGGTTAATGGCTTGCAATATGTTCCTGTTATCTTAGAAGTCAAATCAAAAGATTTTGTTCATGGGTCCCCCCCCCTCATCGTCTCTGAAAGTTTCAGAGAAATTTAAACTGTAAGATGCCAGGCTGCCATCTTTTGGACGTTTGGAAACAGTAGCCGTCGCTGTGACCATCTGACAGAATCTGTGACGTCTCTCTCTCCTTCTTGCGGCTTCACAGGAACTTGATTTATATCCGGATAAACCAGTGCCGTGTGTTCGCAGGCCACGATCTTTAAC